>APFE030173850.1:13870-28493 GCA_000404065.3 Pinus taeda | reverse complement strand
TTTTATTTGCAATTTTTGACCTGCGGGAAATCTAAAAAATTAAAAAATGGCTACCTAGACCTAACCAAATTCCACGAACTTTTTTGTTTGATCTAATATGGTAACATACATCGACTCTAGACACTAAGATGTGTCAGGGGCTCAACCTTCAAACCGTCACCCCGGCTTTGGGTAAAACATGAGTGAAAAAACCCAGAAAATTATCCGCCTCTCAAAAAAAAGGGATAATTAACCAAATAAAAGAAACACTCCAAGGTGTACTCGTTTGCTGATCAAGTCCCAACATCTTAGGCGTGTTACAGAGTCAAAACTCATAATTACTAGTATCACTTATTACAATTCCCCGTACGATGTGGAATCTGGGTACAAGAAAGATGATGAGAAGATAGAAGTAGAGTTAAAAAACTGTTGACTGACGATATTTGATGGTACAAGTGTCGTCTGGATCATCTTTGGGCATGGAGTCTTCATGTAATCATCAGGTGCCACTCCAGTGGTCAACAAGGCACACTCATAAGACTCTGTCACTTGCTTGATGGATGTTTTCTATTTTGAGAGGATGACTTCATCATGAACAACCTTTCTTCCCACACATGTTGGATTTTTCACGTATTTATGATGTTTTGAAGCTATCTTAAGATTCGCTGGCGACTTTAGGCCCAAATGAACACTCAAGCAAACCTTTTAGGGCTTTTTCTTGTAATTAATGAAAAGTGACTTGGTTACTCTCATATAAATAGAGGAGAGTTGTTTTCATTTGGATCATAGTAGAAATATTTTCTCATATGGGTTACATACTTTTGGTGGGGCTTTTGCTTGTAAATTAATGGAAATTGACTTGGTTACCCTCGTATAAATAGAGAGGAGTCATTTTCATTTGGATCATAGGAGAAAAACTTTTTCCTGTGGACTACCCACATTTGGTAGTAACAGGTTCCAAGTGCATAACCATTCTACTCGAAGAACTACTTCATAACCACCCATTTTGATAGAGAACATATGCATTTTCAGTTGATAATCCCCGATCATGTTTCACATTTTCACATTTGCCTGTACATTTCATCATACTTCCATTGGGTACAACAATTTGAAAATTGTGCTCCTTATGGACATGATAATGGGTTCCTTCAACCACTTACTCGTCTATGAATAAATCTGTGGGTGTTGCCACTATTGGTCAAAATAATCACATTTCATTTCTCTATGTAGCCTATCAATTTTAAGGTCTGAGGGGCAAAACTGTTGTATAAGTAATAGAGGGAAATTAGGTTCCTTCCAAGGAGATTTTGGTTTGCCTCTTCATGAGGAAGAGGGGTGGTATCTGCACAGTCACGCTCAAGAATTTTTGCCTTGATGTGTTTCTATTTGGGGTGTGTGAGCTCACAATTTTAGGGGAGACAAATTGAATCCACTTGAGGTTGTGTATGGCTATCTATAATGAATGCCATGTCTAATTCCTTGTGGTCTCTGGTAACTAGGGCCAAAATACATTACCATTCTTCCCTAAGAACTACATCACAATTGTCCATTTAGAGAGTGAACACATGAGTTTTTCTCCGATAGTCCCACAATTAAAGTTTCACATTGTCACATCTACCTCCAAATTTCATCAAATCTCCATTGGTTATCATAATTTGAACATTGTGCATTGCATGGTTGTAACAATGGGTTTCTTCAACCACTTGCCTATGAATAAAACTAGGAGTGTTGCAATTGTCAATCAAAATGATCATCTTTTGATTCTTTATGTAGCCTATGGGTTTTGAGGTTTGAGGGGTGGAAATGCAATAATAAAGTATGGAGGGAATTTAGGGGTTCCTCTTGAGGAGCTTCTAGAGCTAGTTCTTCAAAAGGAGGAGGGTTGGTATCTACACAATCATGTTTGGGAATATGGAGGGAAGTTAGGGGTTCATCTCAAGGAGCTTCTAGGGCTAGTTCTTCAAAAGGAGCAGGGTTGGTATCTACACAATCATGTTTGGTAATGTCTTCCTATAGTATGTTATATTAAGCTTTGAAATTTCTCTTTTCCATGGTTAATACAATGAGATTTTGTAGTAATGCTTATGTACATTTTTCTTTTATAGTCACTAAAGAAAGCAAATGTGATTTGAGCGCTGCAAATTCTAATTGCACCTGCTGTTCTAGTTTACATTTAACGATATGTTTGTAAATATAGCATACTACTATAGTTTGGAGAGTTCTTTAAGTTTGTAGCTATCTAGGGTTTTTGTTTGTAGAGTTGCTTACCATGAATTGACATTTTAACAAAAGTAAATACAAAATAAGTGCAAAAACAAAACCACAAGTGTAAAGGATGTTGAGATGTACAAGATATAGAGGTAGAGGCTGAATGAGGTGAGGGACAAGGAGAAGGCTCCTCAACCTAATTGTCAATTATTGTGAAAGGGCCGATGTGTTGTTTGATAGTGTCATATGGAGAATACCTAGGGTTTAGGGGGCTCGACTTTGTAATCTTGGGAAGAGCTTTAGATCAAGGAGCTCCATTACTCCTAATATCCAAGGCCTTGGAGAAGAATCTTTGAATGGACTAGTACTATGTGTGGAGAGAGTCTAGCTCTTGAACCTCGTAGAGTTGATCTATTTGTTGGTTTGGTGGTGTCTTTCCTAGGGTTTGGAAAGAGAGCTCCTCAAAGGTCTCATGGAAGTTGAAGAACTCTTCTTTTGGGAGGGGGGGGCGAGGGGAGGGTTGTGTTTGAGAAAAAAAACTAAGATAACCAATAATAAATTCAGATCCACATTAGGAGTGGTATGGGTCTCTTCCTGCTATTTGTTGCCCCAAGCAAATAGGACAACAGGGAAGAAAGAGGGGATCCTCTTAACGGGATTAGGTAGGGGGGTCCACACAAGGTTGATTTTGCTCTAATTAATCTTGCTAAGAGTAATTTGAGTGGCATATATGTTAGAAGTACCTGTATTACTTCACAAACATTTTTGGATGCTTAGGATGGTTGCAACAATTGTTCGAATCATGGCTCCAAGTAGTATTGTCAAAGTGCGATGTCTCATAATTTTTTAAATTTCTTGCAATTTGTTTGTTTAGAGCCATTTTAGGATTCCAACTTGCATAGAAGACATTTGTTGTGTAGATGGTTTTGTTTACGGACGGTACAATGTTATTACTCAATTCTGTTACATTTTGCTTTGAGAGCACAAGGATTTATAAAATATCAGTAAATGACATATTGTTACAAATTCTGGCAATTGCTTCAAATTCTATCTATTTGTAATAATTATAATAATAATTGTCAGGCAATCTATATTGATCAATTGTGTTACATTTAATTAGCAATCCTGTTAATTTTAGGGCTACATAGTTCTCTGCAGTAGATAATTGCATTTTTAATTTTTTTTCAACATTTTCACTTTACATTCACCCCATAACATCATATCATCATTAGCAATAGGTATAAAGAACATTAATATGCAGTGGAATAGTAAGGAACAATAGAAGGAAAACATACACAACAGAGATTCCAAGATTTAGGTCAGAGACCAGGGAAAAACCCCACAAGAGGGAAAACCCAAAAATCAATTCTTCTTCTTCTATTCATCAAATGATCAGCTGAGATACAAAGTACAATTATAATGAGATATAAGTCTTCCATTGTCAATCACGTTGGGCCACCTAGGGCCAACCATGGATCATTCAGGATCCTCATATCTCTGTCACAATCATATCACTGTCATCATAATCATAAGAATCACTGTTTGACTGACATACATCAATGTCATGCCACTGCCAAATATTACTGTCATAAGAACTGACATACATCAAGGTCAAGAGACCACTCTGCCATACACCACTGAAGATATATTTATGTATAAGAACACTATTGAAATGCCATGCATAAGACTGAAAATATCACTATCATATAATCACAAGAGTCACTGTTTTGCTTCACTGTCATAAGCACATGCGTCACTGCTATATTTCACTGTCATAAGCACAATTGTTCACCGAAGATAGCTGCCCACACATAATAATATCTCTGCTTAACTGTACACTGAACTAGGGCTCTCTCTAATAGCCCAACATTATTGAACACAACCTGTCCATCTAGTACTTAGAATACCTTACAATTCATACAGTTACATACCTTAGAGAATGCTAACTTCTGATCATAGAACTCGTCTCTGTACAAACTTTATCTCAGAAATTTTGGCCCTGGTTAGGGCACCCTGTGGGAGCTACAGGATGACTCTCTTTCTTGACCAATCAAGCCTTCAAATCCAGTGCTATACCTCGTCTAATAAGCTATCTATCCCTGCGCTGCCCTTCAAGCATATCAGTCTTGATTTACTGCTCAAGCCTTGGTCAGAAAACCTTCGACCAACTACCAAATCAGGGCTCGACCCTACCTGAAATAACTCAGACATATAGCAGCCCTGTCATAGATAATTAGCCATCAAACCATGCTCAGAATAACTGCCCAGACTTGACTCCAAACACAGCCCTGAACACTGCCGAGTTCGGCCTTCCAAACATATCAAAGAAGGCTGCATTGATCACAAAGATAGGCTGCACTTATCACAGAGAATAGGCCGCCTTTATCACAGAGAATAGGCTGCCCTTATCACGGAGAGTAGGCTGCCTTTATCACAGGGAATAGGCTGCCCTTATCATAGAGAGAAGGTCGCTTTTATCACAGAGAATAGGCCACACTTGAACCTCAGAAGGAAGCCGCATAAGGGAAGAAGAATAGGCCACAGATATTCCTCAGAAGAAGGCCAGATAAGTGAAGGAGAATAGGCCGCAGAGAGATGCCATAGGTGCCCAAAATCCACCACAGAAGAAGTCTGAGTTGCATGCCAAATGATGGAGGTAAGGTACCAATTTATAGTGGTTTCCATATATGAAGAGACACGACCTCTGGGGCAAGCCGATTTGTAATTTATGAGGCCGACTTGAGGAAGGGCTTATTAATTTGCACTTAATAATATTTAAATATATTTCACCACATGTCTTAATGATTGCTTGCCCAAGCAAATTTGTCACATCAATTAATAATGAGAGGAGTGCCAACAAATAGTAATAACAAAATAATAATTTAAAATTTTTTCCTTTACCAAATTGAATTCTTCCTTAGGGCAAGATGGGCTTCTTTTGGGGTAATTAGATTTCTCTTGGGAAAATCATCCCAACGCTGCCCGAAATTTCAACAAATTCGGGATTTGTAAACTTGTGAAATGCAAACACAATATGTGCATAATTAGATCATTTGTAATATTTATCTACTTTGAACAATCATAAATAGAATAAGTTTAGGAAAATGAAAGTACTAAACACACTTGCATAAAAAGAAACTCTCTTGGATGAAATAAAAAACTAACTAAACCACTGTTGGTGTTGATCACGGACTTGGGTACCAATCATGTTACTAAGACCTTGCTGTCACCAAGTTATCTCCTTGCATATCTTAATGTTTCCATCTTTCCATAAAGCATCATTCTGTTGTTGTTAAGTTAGAAAAAAGTTAAATAACATTGCAGAAAAATAAACACACCACACATGCAACAGAAAGACCACCATCTTCTCATGGAGTGAGCTTCTTCTCCTAAGAGTTCATGGTAGCAAATTTAAACAATAACAATATAAACTTAAATCAAAATATACTATTTATAAAACTAGTAAATAACAATCCATTTGAAAAGAAATATCAAGAAGTTATATGCCCTCTATCATAAGTTAAACATATGCTCCAAGAGTCATTTCCTTTGAAATGGAGAAGACACTCTTATTTAATACAAAAACTAAAATATCCAATGATAAATTCAGATCCACAAATCTCTCCTAGGTCCACATTTTCTCATGTGATTATAAGTACTTGCCAATAATTAGCAAGTCAACAATATCTCCAAAAATTACCAAGATATTTGATAAGAAATCTGATCCAAGGATCCAAGATTCTTTCCATATCCAAGATGTTTCATTAATGATCTGATATCCATGGCAAATCTTCAATGCTTGAAGTGGAGATTCGAATTTGGAGCTAGGCGATAAAAGTGTGCATTGTTGGAATCTCCAAATATACATGCAAGCTCACCAAACTCACCCAACTTTCAAAGATAAGGGAAAGCATGCTATTTTTCTAATATTTAATCATAGACTAATTTAAAATACTAAAATAAATAGATTGGAAAATATGGAGCCTAATCCCACAAAATATTAAAATGGTCTTAATACAATGTTACAGACAAGCGAAAAATGGTTAAAAGTCAAATGGAAGGTTATGAAAGGATGCGAAATAGTGGTATTTTTTATGACACAATAATAATAATAATAATAGATCATTTATGGAATATTCAACATAAGGACAAATAAGTGAAAACTATATGTGATAATAAATATATATAATTGATAATGATTGAATAATTGATATATGATTGGTACAATCACAATGAGTCTTGTGATTGCTAGGTTGTGTCTTTGTTAATTAAATTAACCTTATTATTATTATTCTTATTATATATTTTCATATTCATTATGCTATACAATTTCCCTTTCTTCCCAGTCCATAGCAATTGTTTCATCTTCACTGTGTCTGCATCTTAGCCCTGCACCATCCTCAGGGTCTGTATCATAATCTTGCGGCACCTTGGCACCCCATGATTTATCATCTTGTTATGCATTCTGAATGTATTGCAAGATTGCCATAACCTAAACTGCAAGTTATCCTTGCAGTATGCATTCTAGCCTGCAACATCCATGCAGGAAGAGGGACTAGTATGATCCGTACATTCAGTGCAGATGCCTAAATCTCATTTAGTCTCAAATTTGATGTATTAATGTTCCATATAAAATAAGTTCTGATTTAGATGAGTCTGACATTTCAAAATGGCTAATCTTAGGAGAGCATGAACGAGTGTAATCTTTATTAACTGCTAAGGTATCATGTGGATGGTGAACAGGGTATGTAGACGATTAGTTCTATGTGGTTCATAACTGATATCATATTGATTGGTTAGCTTCCTGTGAAAATGATTATATGTCTAATTATGATTGTTGAAAGATATCAACTTGAGATCAAAGTCTTGTATTAATTGGAAATCTTAAGGTTCGGATAGATAGTTGGCATTTCCCTGGAGTTTTTATTGTTTCCTGTGGATGTGGAGCAGTATTAAAGGAAGATAACCCTTTGCAAATAGGTAGAGATCCAAGTCCATGATAGACTAAAGTTTCATGTTTCTTAATTTGTTATATGATGTGCCTTTTTATAATTATCTCAGGCAGTTTTTTTTCTATTTTATTTTGTTTTATAACTAGTGGTTTTTAATTCCATTCTATTTTTGGCTAGCAGGTCTTCTGGCAGGTCAATGCTCCACAAATCTGCAAGAGTAGAGTTTCATCCTTTGGGGGTTATCGGTGCCATTGTTCCTTGGAATTATCCTTTCCATAATATTTTTAATCCGATGTTAGCAGCTGTTTTTTCTGGGAATGGTATCGTAATCAAGGTAGTGGCAATTGCAGTTTCTACGTTTTATAATGAAATTCAGTGGTCCAGTGACGTCTCTTTGTATTACCTTTATATAAATGGCTCTGTGGCATTTTATTTCAATATGTTCTTACTATAATAGTCTGCAAAATAAGAATTGTAGTTCAAAAGAAAATTAGCTTTATGTATGCATTAATTTCTGTTAGCAGGTATGGAACTACATGATAGATCAGATAGTTTACTATAGAAGGTTGAAGAAGTATTTTCCTTTGTGTCACTTTACAGAATTCTCTGTAATGCTTTTATTTGTTGCTAGGCACAATGCTGGAATAATATTGGATTTCAGATATTGCTATTTATTTCTGATCACATGGAATGTCAATGGGAGGATAAGGGTTTTGATATATTTGCATTGACGATCTGCTGTAGGGGGGGCAACGTGTTAATTTTCTAGCCTTAGCAACCTAGCAATTTGTTGCCTAGCAGATTCCTTGTGGTAAAAACACTTTTTATGCAAATGTATTGAACAATAGCATAGCTAGGATTTTAATGATATTAACAAAGGAAGCAAAATTAAACACAAATCTCACAGTTACATGCACACAAGATTTCTGCCCGTCAAACCAGTCCTACATTTATTAAATTCATAACTTACAAGGACTCTTTTCTTGGGAAAATGGCCTGTTACCGCTCAATCTAGTAGGGGTCCTAGGAGGGGTCCCTATAGAGCAATTACTAGGTCTAGTGGCAACACTAGAGCAATTTACTATTTTTAGCAGTTTTTTCGGGTGCTAAACTTCCAGGTCTGTATTGAGGCCCTAAACGACGGTTTTTGGGAAAATCGAGGCCAAAATAGGCCATGGACCTATGCTGGCCACTCGAAAGTTGTAGTCCTCAGATAGATCTTTCTAACGAGGTATTGTGCGCATCAAACAAAGATTGTATGCCATAGTTACGACCCTGGGAAGTTGATGTACCAATTTATCCAAACGGGGCCCATAGTTTGGCGCTTCAGCTCCTAGGGTTAGGTTTTTGGATGTTTAGGGTTTGCCATTATTTGTCAATAATAAATAGGCCTTTGAGCCTCATTGTAACACAATTCATAGGCATGTGGCTGCCACATCTCTTCTCAGAGATAAGCTACTATCGCTCGAGCTAGTCTTATTTCCATTCTGTTTGTAAGCATACTTCAGTATTTGATATTAATGAAATGAAGTGTCATTTTTGTTGCATCTCTGTATTTATGGTTATATTTGTAACTTGTTGCATTCTTGTTTAAATTCGGATCAGACTGAGCATGGTTCAATGATCTATGATTGGTTCAGTACTTGAATCAATGGTTGGTTCAACGCTATAGTGATTATGGTTCAATGTTCAGTAACCTGTGATCTATATGCAAATTGTATGCAGAGGAAGCATGTCTATATATGTAGGGTTTCTTTAGAACATTCACGTATGCATTCTGAAGTAGATCTGATCAGGGGTTGCATTGATTGTGTTGATGACAAAGTGGCTATTATCTTTATTTGTGACTGGTTACTCAATGGATTGATTTATAGCTTCGTATATTGATGAGTAGTTGTGCATTGGTATGATCTGGTTATGGTGATTCAATATTCTATGATTCTTGGTTTGTTTGGTGACTGATGATTTGATCCTGTATTTGGTTTCAAAGTGGTTAATTGATATTGAGCATAATGTTTGGTGTGGGTCCAATGTGAAAATTTGATGAAAGGTAGCCTACATGTTTTGATGTGTATTTGAGAAAAGTGGATCCAACATGAAATATTATGAAACAAGGTCCACGAGAGGTGTTGAGGGTTGGAGCCTTTAATAAGGGAGTCAGAGCTTCCTTCCAGTGGTAGTTGGTAAATGTTTTTAGGGGGTAGGGGCTCCCTTCCGGTAGGAGCCAGTAAATGAGATCAGGAGTTGTAGCTCCCTTCCAATGGGTGTTGAAGAATGAGTGGAGGTTGTAGCCTCATGTAGGTAGTAGTTTGCGTGTTGGTAAGAGTCCTTACCAGTACAAGATGTAATGAAGATTTTCTTTATAGAATAAAAAAGAAGACAAAGATGACAAAAGTTGTGGTGTTCTCTCACATTGGGTTTCCACCTAAAATCTCAGTGTTCTCTTGCATTGACGTGTTTCTTATGTGTTGATGATATATCTGCTCTTTATTTTTCATGGTTATTGCATAATTAATAACTAAAGAAACAATGATGTGTTGGTTAGGTAAAATCACTGATGGAATTTATGAAAAATTAAGTAAACTAGATACACACGATTTTATTTCACTGGAGTTGTGTACACATGCGGGTTATATGAATGACAATAACGTACAGATTTATGAATGATAAATTGAAAGTTAAAGTGAATTAAAAATGTTGATTCATCCCCCTCAACCCCCCTCTCAATATTTTTCCGAACAATTAATAATCCCTTGTGTTCATAATATTAATCCCTTGGGCTTATAATATTAATCCTATGGTTTAATATTATCCTTAGATTTATAATATTAATCCCTTGGGTTTATAATATATACCCCTTAGGTTTATTAATATTAATCCCTTTGATTTATAATATTAATCTCATGTGTTTTTACTACTAACCCGTTAGGTTTATAATATTGATATTTTTGGTTTATTAATCCCTTTGGTTTTTAATTTTAATCCTGTGGGTTTATAATATTAATCCCTTGGGTTTATTGATCCTTTTAGTTTATAATATTAATAGTCCTTTGGGTTTACTAATCTCTGAGATTTATAATAATAATCTCTAAGATTTATAATATTAATCCCTTGGGTTGATAACAATATTAATCCTTTGGATTTATAATATTAATCCTTTGAGTTTATAATATTAATAATCCTTTGGGTTAGTAATAGAATGAAGATTTCCACAATTATTGATATTCAAAGAAGATTTATGGATGGAACTATGTATATGATTAATCTTATACACAATTCTATTTAGAAATCTTCTACGAATAATCCTTTGGGTTTTTTTCATTCCTTAGGTTTATAATATTAATCCTTAGGTTTTTAATATTAATTGATTGGGTTTATAATCCTTTGGCTTTAAAATATTAATTCCTTGGGTTTATAATATTAATCTCAAGGGTTTATAATATTTATTTGTTGGGTTTTTAATATAAATCCCTTCGGTTTATTGATTCCTTGGACATATAATATTAATTTGTTGGGTTTATTGATTCCTTGGGCATATAATATTAATTTGTTGGGTTTATTGATCCCTTGGGTTTACATTACTACTAATCCCTTGGGTTTATAATATTATTTCTAAGGTTTATGATCGATTGGGCTTATAATAATAACCCCAAGGTTAAATATTGATCCCTTAAGTTTACAATCCCTTGTAATTATAATATTAATCTAGGGGTTATATTCCAAGAGTCTATAATATTCATAATCCCTTGGGTTTATACTATTAATCAATTTGGTTTATTAATTCTTGGATTTATAATATTTATCCATTGGATTTTTTATTTTTTTCTCGGCAACAACTAAATTCTATTAACTGAAATTCAAAATATTTTTACATGGAATTGAGGCTGCAGGGGAAAAAACCCGAGAGTCATCAACATTATAGTACTGCCCCATAACTGTGAGAAACTGGGGAAAACATTGACATACAGCCAACCAAATTGGCATTACAATTACACATAGGATGATAGACAAAGAGAGAAACAGATAAGCAAAACTGATAGCAAATGTCTGGGAGGAGGTCAGACGCTTCGTCATAGGGAAGCCAAAACCTGAGGTTGACACTGTCAAGCCGAACCAAGAGCAAAATGTCTGGAGATTGCCATCTGAGCACCCACCGAAGAACAAAAAGAGGTATACCGTGTCCCATGTTAATCATCTTCCGCTGCCTCCCCATGAGTCTCCTCAACATCCTGACATGCACCACCTATGCTGAGATGCTCCTTGCCATCCGTCGCCTTATCGAAGTCGGCGGTTCCTACATCTCTTTCCACCTCAATTGGGCCATTGTCATCCAGAGGAGGGTAATCAGGGGGCTGAATATCCTTATGACCAGGCTCAACCTCCTGCTTAACTCCCTGAATTTCCTCGTCAGTGGAGCGCTCACTGCTGTGAGAGGGGTTGGGCACAATGCAGGACAGAGGGGTGACTTGGTTTTCTTCTTCCAACATAAGAATGGTTATCTGAGTAGAAATCAAAGTCCGATTCAAATTACTCTGAAACTTAAAATGCGTAGTTTGAAAGGCGCTATTGGGAACAGGTTTGCGAGGAGGACTCGGGGGGGGGGGGCAGATCCTCAGGAGAGGAGGAGAGGTTGATGGGCGAATGGGCTGGGTTTGCTCAATGGCTGATAGAGGGCCGCTTACCACTGCCAAGGTGGTCCCCAGAGTGAATCCTCTTCCCATGGTGCTTCATTTTACTAAACAATGGAACAGACACAAAGAAATCAAAGAAACGAGGCCTAGAACCACGGGAATGACCCAATTGAACGAGAGGCCCGTAAGCGCAGACAGTTAAAACACGAGACAGAGAGACAACACAGACAATATAGATATCACAGGTCTCAGACAACTTACCCCGAGTCACTGAACTAATCCCCCTGTGGAGAACGCAGGTGAACTTGAAATGCTGCCAGAACAAACCCGAGCGAGCTTGAATCTTGCCTCTGAAGACAGGCTCTTGCTTATCCTCACACCATAACTGAAAACAGAACCTAGAACCGGAGATTTGAACGTTGGAGGTGGAGTGAACATAGGAAATCGCCATGTATATAACCATTAACAGGCAGCTTTGAAGCGCGTCCTTCATTAATGTCGCCGGCCTGCACTGTCCTGCAACCATAAAAACATTCCTTCTGCGAGCGATAGGGATCTGGGACGCCACGTTGCTTTGCAGGTGGCAGTACCTGGGCTTATAAATCTGCATGGTGTTCAATAAATGCCTGAGTGTCACCCGCATCTGGGGATTTATCCATTGGATTTATTAATAATAAGCCCTTTGGTTTATAATATTAATCTCCTTGGGTTTATAATATTAATATTTTGGGTTTAATAATCTCTTTGGTTTTTAATTTTAATCCCTTGAGTTTATAATATGAATCTTTTGGTTTATAATATTAATATTCATTGGTTTATAATATTAATATTTCTTAGGTTTATTAATCCCTTAGGTTTATAATTTTAATCCATTGGGTTTATTAACCCCTTTAGTTTATAATATTAATTCCTCAGGTTTTTAATATTAATCCTTTGGTGTTTTTTATCCCTTGGGGTTTATAATATTAATGATCATTTAGGTTTATTAATCTCTTAAGTTTATAATATTAATCATTTGAGCTTTCAATCCCCAAGGTTTATAATATAAATCCCTTGGGTTTATAATGTTTGTCTTTTGAGTTTTTAATCATTGGGGTTTATAATATTAATCTGTTGGGTTTATTGATCCCTTGACCCTTGGGTTTATGATATTAATAATTTGTTGAGTTCATTAATGCCTTGGGTTTATAATATTGATAATTCCTTGAGTTTATCAATCCCTTGAGTTTTTAATCCATTTGATTTTTAATAGAATAATCTCTTGGGTTTATAATATTCATCCCTTGAATTTATAAATCCCTTAGGTTTATAATATACAGCTTGAGTGGGCTTGATGGTTAAGAGCATGTGTTTCCTCCTAAGAAGTCATAGGTTCAAAACTAGAAGGGGGTAGAGTATGTATGCTTTTGTAGACTTAGCAGTGAAATCGTTGCGTGGAGGTGGGTCCCTTGTCCCACAAACAAGGGGGTCTCATACACCAATTTGGTGTATGGCTTGGCCGTGACCTTAAAAATGGATATTATTTATTATTATTAATCTCAAGGGATTATAATGCTAATCCCTTGGGTTTATTTATCCCTTGCGTTTATAATATTGATAATTCAATGGGTTTATTAATCCCTTGGGCTTATAATATTAATCCCCCGGGCTTATAAATAATATTATTATATGTGGATTTAGTTGATCTTTCCAATTCTCCATTTATTTATATAATATTAATCCCTTGGGTTTTTAATCTCCAGGGTTTATAATATTAATGCATTGAGTTTATTGATCCCTTGGGCTTTGAATTGCTAAGGTTTATAATATTGATCCCTTGGTTTTAATAATCTCTTTGATTTATTATTATTATTATTAATTAACTCACTATTTCATAATTCATGCTTTTGTGATTCATAATGATGATAATGACTTTTTGGACTAATCACAACTATGCTTTTGGAGTCATTTGGAACCCTCAACTCTGGTTCATCCTCATGTGCTCCTCATGATGAACCACGCTTGAGAGTTCCAAATGACTCCAAAACATAGTTGTCATTAATCCAAAAAAGTCGTTATCATCATTATGAATCACAAAAACGTGAATTATGAAATAATTAGTTAATTAATAACAAAAATTAATAATAATAATAAACCAACTAGATTAATATTACAACCCAACCAATTAATAAACCCAAGGGATCAATATTATAAACCTTAGCAATTCAAAGCCCTGATGATGAACCACAATTGAGAGTTTGAAATGTTGATTCCAAAAACAAAGTAAACATTGACTCCAAAAACATAGTTGTGATTAATCAGGAAGAATCATTACATAATTAATTAATATTAATATTATTAATTATTTTATTATTATTATGGTTAATATAATAAAACAATATTAGGTTGATATTAGAAACCACATTTATTTATTATTAATATGGATTTAACAAACCCTACGAATTCTCTATCAGTTTTTTATATTAATCTGTTTGGATTTTAATTCCTAGTGTTTATAATATTAATGTTCGATTTTAGGCTTTTGTGGTAGTTCTTTGCACTGTCATGATCCGGATTATCCACAGTTTTTTGTTTATTTTGTCGACGTTTCAAACCCCAAAGGGGGTCCATCATCAGGACTAAATTAGATCGAAGAATGAAGATTTTTATTGAGAGAAGATTTCAAGGACCTGGGTATAAATAAACTAAGAACCCTAATTCTTATAAAGAGCCGACACCTTATTTATTTTTATTTATTGTTATTGTTATTTTATTAATTAATTAGAATAATTAATTGGCTTGATTATTCCTATTTTAATTCAAAAATAAGTTTTAATTTATTAATTTAATTTTATTGATTAGTTAGATTTAATT
>APFE030173850.1:0-13057 GCA_000404065.3 Pinus taeda | reverse complement strand
TAATTAAATTTGAAAAATTTTAGTTAATTTTAAAAAGTTACTAAGCTTCCAAAGGGCTTGAGGGGGTTATTTGCTTGATCAAGGGACACCAACTTTCGCTAATTTCACTCCCATTGTCCCTGTTGAGGTTCTGAGGAAATTTCATAATTTCGATGGCCTCTCTCATTTTTCTTTTATGATAATTATCCTCTCTTGCAATTATTTTAGCGTCTTCCAAACACATATGATGTTTCGTTTTGGATAAGTGTTCTGCAAGGGCTGATGTACGAGATCTCTCATTCTTTATATGAGCCGCGTGTTCTTTTAGTCTTATTTTCAGAGACCGACCTGTTTCCCCAATATAACTCTTGCCACAAGAGCAATCAATCTTGTACACGCCCTTGAGTTGATGACGATCAATGTTATCCTTCATTGACTTCATCATTTGCCTTATAGTTCCACAAGTTGTGAATTGAGTGTTTATGTTATTCCTCCTTAGAATTCTTGCAATCTTATCAGTAACCCCTTGGATGAATGGAAGGTAAACTTTTCCTTGATTTTCTTTCTTGTCTTCAGGAAGCTTGGAAAGAACCTTTTGAGCTCTTCTTATAGCTTTATTGATACTCCACTCTTTGTATCCAAGGTTTTTGAAGACAGAGGTTAAGTGTTCAATCTCATCTTTTAGGTGATCAAGGTCACAAATCCTGAAAGCCCTCACAGCTAGAGTGTTTAAGGCACCCGATTTTTGGGAAGGATGATGGTAAGAGTCAGCATGAAGATAGCTGTCAGTATGAGTTTTCTTTCTATAGACCTGGTGTCCTAAAGTACCATCCTCTTTCTTACTGATCAGGACATCAAGAAAGGGAATCTTATCATTCTCTTCAAGCTCCATAGTAAATTTGATTTCAGAAGATATAGAGTTAAGATGATTGAAAAACTTCTCCAGCTTTGCCTTACCATGAGTCCAATTCAGGTTAGTGTCGTCAACAAATCTTTTCCACCAGGTTGGCTTCAGAGGGTATGAGTCAAGGGCTTTCTTTTCAAAGTACTCCATGTATAAGTTGGCGACGATAGGTGAGAGTGGGGAACCCATGGCGACTCCAGATATTTGTTCATAATAGTGATCTTGAGAACTGAAAAAAGTGGATCGTAAACAAATTTCTGCAAGCTTTGGTGTTTCAGGATTAGTGGCCATCCTTATAACATGAACTACTTCATCCAGAGGAATCTTTGTAAACAAAGAGATCACATCAAAACTCACGAGGATATCATTTTTATCGACCCTTTTATTCTTAATAAGCTTTACAAAATCATTTGAGTCTTTTATAAAAGAGTTTGTGTTACCAACCAAAGGTTTTAGGATCTTAGCTACATACTTAGCTAACTCATAGGTAGGGGAACTAATGGTGTTAACAATCGGTCTAAGAGGGACCCCTTCCTTATGGATTTTTGGTAATCCATAGATTCTAGGAATAACCTCACAGGAGGGAATTAGCTTCTTTTTTATTTTATCTTCTAGGTTTGTTTCCATGATGACTTTCTTGACTTGTTTCATCACCTTGGGAATAGGGTTGGAGTTGACTCTCTTATAACTCCCACAATTTAAATGCTCATTCATTTTATGAGTGTAATCGTCCTTATTTAACACAACAGTGGCCCCTCCTTTATCAGCTTTAAGAACAACTATCTTATCATTATTTCGGAGAGATCTAAGAGCCTCTCGCTCCTCTTTGTTCAGGTTACTCTTCGGGCGTTTGGACTTCAACATAGCTAGGGAACATTCCTGTCTTAATATTTCCTTATCGTTTGGTGAAAGGCTTTAAGTGCCATTTTCAATGTTGCAGATGATGTTTTCAAATGGAATGTTCCCATTAATGTTTTGGGTTTATTAATCCATTGGGCTAAAAATAGTAATCCCTTAAGTTTTTAATCCTCAGGGTTTATAACATTGATCAGTTAAGTTTATTAATCCCTTGGTTTAAAATATTAATCTCTTGAATTGATTGTTATTATTAATTAATTTTTATTTATTTTTATTTTGTAAGTTTGGGAGGATTACATCTTCATTATGTCTAATATATCACCGGGATTGGGGTGGAGAATTGAACCAATGACTTCACACCAAAAAATGTGTCGACAGATTTCTCAATCACTATCTATCCAAAATTCAAGAACAATATCAATATCAATATTAATATTAATATTATTTATTATCATTATATTATTATAATATTTAAATAATAATAATCCCAATTAAGATGTTTCACAGGATTCTTTGGATAAATAGTTCAGACTTTCTTTTAGTCAAGCTTTCTCTGTGTGGGCTAAAGAATCTAAAACTCCGGCCCTTAGTTCAGACTTTCTTTTAGTCAAGCTTTCTCTGTGTGGGCTAAAGAATCTAAAACTCCGGTCCTGAGAAGAGACGAAAAACGGCTAAAATAGTAAAGTCAACTACACCGTGTTGTGTTCACACTGCATTAATGTCTCTATAAAACTAACGATGCCTGTATTGACAGTGACAAATGCAATTTCCTGTACCCATCCAAATCCTTGCAGTGAAACAAAGGCTAAAGCGGAAATAACACACCGATAAAACTTACGATGACTGTATTGACAGTGACAAATGCAATTTCCTGTACCCATCCAAATCCTTGCAGTGAAGCAAAGGCTAAAGCGGCAATAACACACCGAGGAAGCAAACTTCCGTATTCGTTTACCATTCAAATTCTTGGAATCTTCCTCCCTTTGTTTTTCTACTATATACTCTTCTCTTCCCTTTTGCATAGAAAATGAGACACCCATTGTGCTGTAGAAGGGAATTTCAGCCTGTAAATCCAACAAACAGTGAAGCAAATCAAGCAGCAATTGCAGATCATGGCAATGGAATTCCCTCAAGTGTAAGGACAAGCTTGAAAATCATTTTGTTTTTGCAGGATATGGCTATGTATTTTACGTTTTGATAAAGGATTCCCTGTGTCAAAATTGAAATCATATTGTGTCAATTTTCAATGGTTTGGTAGGGGAAGAAATGAAGTTTCGGTAGGAGCTTCTTCACAAGACAAGGATTGAATTTTAGTAGTTAGTTTAAGATGGGTTGGGGAGAAATTTTTGGATTATTGTTGGGGTTAGAACTGAGCTTTTCTTTGAAATTTGATGGGATTATGCTGGGACCAAAATGCAATTATTTTCTGGGTGAAGTTTCCTTTGATCTTTATATTTTATGTGAAATTTGATGGGTTTTATTGAAGATGCTGGTGCGGACCTCCCTAAGGCACAGTTGTAACCTCAGTGCCTGTTAAACATGAAATGTTTGACCTGCTCTAGGTTCTTTTTTTCATGAGCTTCCTGAAGAATCGTAGGTTTAACGCCCCCAAGAATATGCAAGACATTGGTTTTTTCAATGTAAAAACGTCGGTATGTATATTGTTTGTTACAGAAGTGATAAAATGTTTTTTTTTCCTCCTTTTCCCTTAAGCATAATATCTTTATAATCCCCAAGTGATTGATATATATTCCTGTTTCGTTGTCTTTATAATGATTATGTGTATTCCTGTTTTTTCTGTTTTGTTACATTGATTGACCAAAATTTACCTATGACCATATCAGAACCAATATTACAATTAAACTGAATCAGACCCAGCTCAATAATGAATTCCGATTCAATACCCTACAAAATAATATGCTTCGAAAACGAAACTTAGACCAGAGCAAAAGCACAAAACTAGAAAGAGAAATCTATGGCATCTGCCTCATGCCCATCACTGAATTCATAAAAACCAAAGTATCCAGTAGGCAAAAGAAGCCCCTGTTTTGATAACTCATCAGCTTTTTGATTTAATTATCTGTAGATATGATTGAAGGAATACCACTGAAAGGATTGTAAAGAGGAGAGGATATCCTGGAGCAATGGACTAAGGCAGACATTTTCCACACTATTTTTTTACAATCCCAATCAATCACAATTTTAGAATCCCCATTATTTGGATCTTGTTTATACATTTCTTCAATGCAAAATACAATGGGGAGTCCATACTCCACAGTGCAGAGAATTCTGCTTTGTAGTTAGAACCTTGGCCAAGAACATATCTGATGTGAAAATTATGACGATTTTGGTTCAAGAAAAGAATCACAGAAGTGATAAAATGCTGATAATTAATTTGAAATTTAATTTTTTGCATGGGGTTATGGTAAGTAATGGTCTAATCTGTATTAGTAATAAGTGTTTGATTCAGACCAGCGATCGCAGATCCAACAACCTGGTCTTTTACTCCCAACATTTGGCAAGATAATTGTTTTCAGGGTAATGGATACAGTTATCCTATGTTTAAGTATGTATGATCTCATTAATAACATTTTTGAACTCCATATCAGGTAATGAAAGTATTGCTGTATTTTTGTTGAATCTGGTCATCTCCTCCATATTTCCTAATCTGCTAAACTGTGTAAACCCTAGTTACCAGAAACGGGAGGATGTCCACGTTTCTGGCCGAAACCTTCGGAGAAACCCAACCATAAGAGAAACCCGTCTGCAACTGCCATTTTCATTTTCACTGGCAAGAAACAGTTTCTAGCGAAACGAAACTGTTTCTTCTCGCCGTTTCCGGATAGACTTGCAGTTAACTTTACTGCTCCGGGAAGTACCGCATTATCTTGATATTCCTCTCATATCCCACAGGGGAAAATTCAAAACTCTTATCAGTTGTTTAAGCTATTCCATTACAAGTCCCTTTACAGCTTGGCGAGCCAACTTGGCAAGTTCTGTATCAAGGTCCATTATAAATGGCATGATTTCAATGTTTGCTTACACTTTAAATTGATTTTTCACAATTGGAGTGAATGGTGGTTGAACTTTTAACACCAGATCTGATTTATTTTACCGTCAATTTTTTTATATCTAGAAAATGCATTCTTCACAAATGCATTCTGAAATTGTAAAAACAAATAGGCTGGTGTTTTCAACTTTTAAGCAGTATAAATTTGCTCTGGAAAATTTGCTCAGAAAATCAGTCACAAATAGCCATAAAAAAATCACAGTAAATTTGCCCCAACAAATTCTCCTTCATTAATTTTCTCAGGAAAATTCAGGGCTCCTCTCACAGGGAAAATGGCCCTTGGAAATACAAAAAAATAGCAAAATTTGAACCTGGAAATTTCCAGATGTGGAAGAATATAGGGCAAGTGAAGTTAATGAGATTCTTCTACCATGATAACTACTTGTGAGGTATTTTAGTTTTTTTTCTTAGCACAATCTTCACTCAGCTAGACCTTTTGCTTCATTGTCCCTTTCCATTCTCCTACCATCTGGCAACTCTAGTATAATGGGATTTTTTTTCCACCAAACATAATGGTGGCTTCTTGTCCAGACCATCAATCTACCTCGCAAGACTTCATTTATGGATCTACAAAATTATCACTTCTTTCTTAAAACTAAATTAGTATTTACAATTGTTTTTTTACAATTTCATGAGCAGAAACATTGCAGATTTTGTTTATATGTTTTTCTCTCTCCTCATTTCTTATATGTGAAACTTCGTTTCTCGTACCGTTCTCGTTTCCCGTTCCATTTCTCGTTTCTGGTAACATAGGTGTAAACAGTAAAACCCACATATTAAATGCACATAAATCTGAATCGAGGAGGATTCAGAGCTCACTGGTCCAATGCCCATATTCCCTGACTTGCAAAACCTTGCAAATTATGGTCACACACATAATTCTAAGTTGAAAGAGGTCCATTTTTGGGTGCCCATATGGTTCTTTGAAAACCTTGCAAATTCGGCCTATGCGATGCACACAATTCTAAATTTAAATTGAGAAGGGTGCAATCTCGGGTGCCCATATGGTGTGTTAATGTACAGAAATGTTGATGCAGGTTCACAGTTGGTCAGGAAATTGCAACTTCTCTTGTTTCATGCGGAATGCTGCCCAAGGTTTGGGAAGAGTCTCTTCGTGCAACCAAAGCAGAGGGTTTTACTCTGAATGAATACGAAAATATTGCATTTGTTACCTTCCCTTCGTTTCAAAGATTAGAACATTTCCTTATCAACGAGGGCGAATATAGAGAGGGCAACATACAAACTGAGCACAACTTCTTCTCTCGTTACCTCAAGGGTAATGATGATGAACCAGCCCTCATCCACCAGGGAGCTCTTACGCTGTTCCTTCATATTATGGAGCAAACAGATTTCCAGGAAAAGGTAAATAATTTATCTAAGTACAACTGTCAGGACAAAGGGAAGTTAGTTTCATAAATAGAAGGTTTATTTCATTAGAGATGAAAATTTTGAAATTCACAGGGAAAAGTAACATTGTGTTGATGTATTATTGCATGATCAATCAGTTGCAGATTTATACAGACGCGACACAAAGGCAACTCAAACCTATCATATTTGTGGGTCATTCCTTAGGAGGGGCAGTTGCAACCTTGGCCACTCTATGGGTACTGGGAAAGAGGCTAAGGTCAGGCTCTCCCTTTTGTATCACATTTGGTTGCCCTTTAGTGGGAGATCAAAGACTTGTTGAAGCAGTTGGCCGTGAGAATTGGGGAGGCAACTTTTGTCACGTGGTTTCCAAGCATGATATTGTTCCTCGGATGCTCCTTGCCCCGTTTGAGTCAATTACTCAGCCCTTTACTACTATTTTTCCGTATTGGCAGGGCATAAATGTGCCTGATTCTATTATTCAAGGTGCTTGTAGGACTCTTCTTAATCGTGTCCTTGATTCTCCAGGTAGCCGATACAGACCTTTTGGTACTTACATGTTTTGCTCCAGCAGTGGTGCAGCTTGTATTGAAAATTCTCAGACAGTCTTGGAAATGCTTCAGTGGACAAGGCAAAGCCAAGAAACCTCTTTGGACGAGATTGTACAGGCCTGCCTTTTAGAACACATAAGGTATGGTTTTGTTTTGGAGGAGGTTATAAAAAATTCCATTAGAGGGAGAAGATTAGCGAATCCCAATTCAGAATTCTCTTACCAGATGGGTATTTCATTGGAGCTAGAAGCTATCGGTGCTGGAGCTCAGGTAATACTCAATTCCTTTTTAAAATAAAATAAAATTTGAATGAACAAAAAAATACATCTAATAATTTTATTTTGCGGTTAGTTTTTATATCAATAAAATGCCTTGGGATAGATGCATGTTAACCCTGGATATATTATGCACCAAGAAAAAGAACAACTTTTGAGGTTCTTGAGACTTAATACATCTGTAATTAGCATGGATAGATTTTTTAATTTATCTTTATATGTTGATAAGAGCATTATACAAACACACGTGAAGACAGAACATCTCCTGCACCTCCCTATCTTCTGTGTAGCAAGATTGCAATTTAGTGAACTGCCAGTCTTTACTGTGTGATTGCTGGTTTTTCTAGTTCAGGATTTGTTGAGCTTTCTGCAATGCTCAGAGTATATGAAAAATGAAGAGCTTGTCTAGATTAGATTGTAATGTAGCGTTGCCTTTATCTGAAGTCCTGAAATTTATTTTCTTAGTTTAGACATACTAAATAAGGTTTGTTATGGATTCTTGAATTGGTGATTGCAACTTTTTACAGCATGAAGATTTAGGGTGTGCCTTACGAAGTGCTGGAGAAACTGAAAAAGAGCTTAACAAAAATGTTCATAAGCTAGCTAGTGAATTAGGTCAAAAGCAGTGTACTATGGCAGAGCTTGAGTGGTATAAAGAGGTTTGTGAGAAGAAACATGGAGCTGCATATTATGATTCCTTCAAGAACCAAAATGACAAGAAGGATATCGAGGCTAATGAGCGCAGGTTAAAGCTCGCAGGGTTTTGGGATGGGATTATTGAAATGTGGGAGAATCGTCAGTTACCAAGTGATTTCCAATCCCAAAATAAGTGGATAAACGCTGGTAATGCATATAGAAGACTTGTAGAGCCTCTGGATATTGCATATTTTTATCGCACAGCTAATGCCGACAAAAACTATATTTCAGATGGAAGACCCCGTCGTCATAAAGTTCTTCAGAAATGGTTGGAAGATAAAGAAAAAACTCGCAGTTCAAGGGTTCAAAGACCCCGCACGAAGCCTGCATCCCTCACCGAGGACACGTGCTTTTGGGCATATGTAGAAGAGGCTTGGAAAGACCTGGAAAGCCTCAAAAAAGGACAACACCAGAGGCTACAAAGTCTGGAACAGTTTGAACAGCATGTGACAAACATGAAGAACGCTCTCAAAATTTCTTCAGATATTTTCTTGGAAGGAAGCAGTTTCAAATTGTGGTCAGAATCATGGGAAGAATACAAGAGAGCTCACTCTCCTTAATGGAGCTGTCCTTTATTTGAGATAATTGAATGTGAAGGGGTGAATTTGCAGGGCATCCGAATAAAAACGCTGTTTCTAACTTTGAAGAAAAGGACCGTCTTCCAATTTAGTTGCTTGCTCTGTTTTTGAAACGGAGTTTTTACTTCGTTTTTGAGATGTAACTTCTGTCGCTAAGTCTGGCGAAGAAGACTTTCTTGCAGTTACATTGCTGGTTTTGCTTGTGAGATGCCATTTCCTTTGACTGCTGTAATGCTGTGATCGGTGAGAAATGTATTTTGCTTCAAGAGGATTTACCAAGAATTGATTTCGTTTGTTTTTCTTGTGAGATGCCATTTCCTTTGACTGCTGTAATGCGCCGATCGGTGAGAAATGTATTTTGCTTCAAGAGGATTTACCAAGAATTGATTTCGTTTGTTTTTCTTGTGAGATGCCATTTCCTTTGACTGCTGTAATGCGCCGATCGGTGAGAAATGTATTTTGCTTCAAGAGGATTTACCAAGAATTGGATTTCGTTTGATATGGAATGTTTAGAAAGGACTAATTCTGTCTAATGGACGCTCCTTAAAACCTCTCATTGCTGGAACAGGTTTATTTTTGGTGGTGACTTTTTCATGGCCATGTCGGCAACTTTCAAATCAATAATTATCTTAAACCTCCTATGAATTTATGTTTTTTTAAATGTGTTTATAATCTAAAGCTGAGAATAGGTGCTCTATTCTCACACCTTTGCAATGGAAAATCTCTAACGGGGTTAGTATCTATGTTATACTAAGTTTTTGGGACAGGACACTCGATGAGTGGAGAGTGTGGAGAGATATAAAAGGGAGAGGTGTAGTGAATTTCTAAATTTTAGAGAAATTACTTGGGGATGTCTCTCAGTTATGGCTTCAAATTATAAAAAAAATAAGAATGATAAAATTTAAAGAATAACATTTTATTCCATTTAAATTCATCATTGTGTAATCTAATGGAAACATTATAATCATGTCAATTCTAAAATCTTGAAAACTATCAAGTGTGGAATTTTCGATGGGATATCAAATTCTACTTTCTTCATATGAAGTCCATTGAGATTGTAAGCACTCTCAAACATCTTGAAACAATACATGGTAATATTAAAAATTCAAGTAGAAGGATTAAAAAGGTAAGATAAAGGGTTACCCATCTATATGAATAGGCAACATCTGGCTCCAACTTGGGGACGTGTTCACCATAGAGTGCATGATTCATGTGCTCGAATGAAAGAGTGAATGAAAAGCCCAATAATCCCATGTTCTCACACACTTGTAACCTGTGCATCACTCTAACATTTGTTAGATTCTATAAACAAAACTATTAGTAGCATAGTAGTAAGGTGACACTATCACCTTGGAATAGGAAAAGTTACAAAACAACATCAAAATATAACCTAAACTATCGTGTCTTTTTATTTATAGAACAAATAAGCATATGACTATGTAATGGCATCATCATGTTAAAAGCAAAGAAGGATGCAAAATCAATATGCATAACGCACAACATACCCTAATCCACTCTAATAACATATCAAAATCAATAAAGTATAATCATACACCAATGAAGCCAAGTTAGCATCATATCAAAACCAATAAATCCACCCTTGTGCCTCATTACGAAACGAAACAATCATAAGTCAAGTAGAGGGCAATCAAAAGTTAAAATTCATTTCACATAATGACCAACGAAGGAATCAAATCATAAGGATGGGTTAAAGTGGGGTTGAAATAAAACAATGTTGGTTCATCCTTGCTCCAAGCAGGGTTTTCATGACACAACCCTATCATCATAGAAGAGTGTTCCATATTGTTTAAGAAATAATCTCCATGTCTTCCTCAATATCATCTCCAAAGTCTTGAGAAAAAGATCAATAGGAATCTACAAAGGTTCTCAACAAAAATAGGGATGACAAGGAAATAATGAATTTAGGTATGGAATGTTTTTTTTGGCTCTAGTCCTAAGGTTTGTTGCATTTTTTTGCATAATTTGAATTCTTAACAACAACCTACAAATTGAAAACGAGTTTGCCCCATAGCTATTTCAGTGCCAAACATATAACTTTCAGTTGTAATTTTACTAACATGTTGAGGATAACCTGTAGGAAGAGATGGTTGAAAATTTTTGCTTTGAAAAACATTATTCCCTTAACAAATATAAGACTCAAAATGGTACTCCAATGTAGACTTAATCTATGGATAGTCATCTAAATTTGAGTATAGAGATGGCTGAAAATTATCATGAGAAGGAGATAATGATGGTTGAAACAAATCAATGATCATATCTTCATTTGCTCACTCAAGATCATCAATATATGTGTAAGGCTAGAAGTGGTCATGAGAATTTTGTAACCTTGCATTTGTAAAAGATCGCTGCCCCAATAATTCTTGAGCATCATGGTCTGTGTCATAAATAGGGTTTCCATCAAAATGACAATAACTTATATTCCACTTATGTCTTCCAACATGTATATAATCATTGATATCCTCAATTTCCATTAACTCCATTTCAAAATTTTCAAAAGATGTATCCTAGAAATCAAAACTTTGAAAGGAAAATGACTTACCTCATTCTTGTCTTCACGAGAAAGAATGATTTCTTCAAAAGGATATACTTCATGGACATGATCCCTAGTATGAGTAGCTTCATCCTCCATAGAATCATGGTCTTGATTATTAACTTCATCAATGCTTTCAACTTTGATTGGATCAACCAAGGTTTCTTCTTCTCGCTCTTGGCATCTTTCCTCATTAATTTCTTCTTCTTCAAGGATGTTTTCGCCATCTTCAAAAGGAAACCCCTCCTCTTTTTACAAATGCTTCATTTCATGGGGTAGATATAGAAGAGTCTCTTTCTGAACAGATTGGGCCAAATTCTGAAGGATATTTTCATACCTTTGGAATGTTGGATCCTAATGCTCAAGAAATTCTTCAATGAGTTTTGCATTGGAAGATATTCTTTTTGGACAATAAGAATATTTAATCCAATCCAAATTACACATGTAAAATTAATTAATAGTCTCATACATGCATCTTCATGCACCATATTAATTTATAAAATATAATTTAATACTTTTTCGACATGAGTAATAGCCAAAGAAGGATACCCATCAATTTTTGTAGAATTCATATAACAACTTGTACTATGATGATTGGGGGACCTTGGAACATCTTCGACATCCAAAGCAATGCATAACACATGCAAATCCCAAGGAGTTGTTTCTATCCCATTCGGTTTTCACAATATAGGATTGTGGAGTCATTGGGGTAAATCTTAAATGCCCTGTTATCAGGAAATCTATTGTCTATGCAGAGCTGCTAGTCCCACTAAGACGGGTAGCTATCTTAGAAACAAACATATTAAAGTTACTTTCGCTTTCCTTTACGAGAAGTAGAAAGGAGAGGAGTAAAGAATACCAACCTCGATCTTTCGCTTGGTTCTCCGCTTGTTCCTTCTCCCCTTTGACAGATCTTTGTTGCTCCTCCCTTGGCCACTCCGCTTCAAGGAGTACCTGTAAAGTCAAAGCAGCATAATACCTTCAAAGTGCAAAGATCTACAATCGTAAACAATATAGGACCAGATATATATTGACCAAACAGATGCATATATTAGCAAACATACAAGAATGTGGAGGAAAACTTGAATAACTTTATTGATATAGACATTTAGAAGAGAGGATTACAACCCATTGATTTGACCCAGCATCATCCTCCCAGCATGAAAGCCCTTCTTCACCTCATGAAAAGCTTAGATCACCCAACACTATGATATTCCACCAGGAAACCAACAACACTTCCTTACAAGATACAAGATTCCAGCCTCTGGATCTCTGGGAGAGGGATCCATATATAGATGATTGTAGGGGGGTGAGTCAACTTCTGGGATTTTGATTAGTGTCCTCTCTATGATAGTTCTTGATTCCACTTGGAGATTGATGATCTCTTACTCATCCCTGGGCGAATTCACAGAGGCAAGTGTCACAGGAGAAGTTTCTCGATGATTCCATGATCATCCACCTTGCAAACTGTCTCTGCCATTTGTCTACTCTCGCCCATCACACCCTACAAAAGGGCTTTTCAGTATGCATCGCACTTTTTACACTAAGCAAGTGAGATGCATCACACCCTCTGCACTGAGCAGTTTGTATGGTCCAGTTTTGACCAGTTTTTTGTGGAGAACTTCTGGGAGATGATGTAATCAGCTGACCTTGTTCTTTTAGGGCATGAAACAACAAATTTGGGGACTCAGAAGCCCTTGGTTTATGGACATATGTGATTGGGGTTGCAGTGCCCAAATATGTCTATAACAGCTGCCCCCTAAAGCGTGAGGTCGAAAATCTTTTGATGTCAGATGAAATGCTTTATCATGAGGATCTGAGGTTCTTTCGAACTGGAAAGAGACCTGTAATAAGATACAATACAATACACTATCTTCATAATATTTTCATGATCTAGCTGAGGCGGGAATTCCCATGCTTAGCTTTATAAATTCATTTTCATGTACATAGGACAGACAATCGTCTGTGTGGCAGACTGACGATTCTGATAGAGCCATCATCCTTTGATTCAGATGATCATCTATGCAACAATGATGTACATTTGATGTCTTTATTTTCCTAAATATATCGCAGCCCAATGCATGAAACTAAATCCGGGGTCTTCAAACTCATTCAATTTTTGCCCGAAGTACAAGTCGATCCATGTGAAAATGTTCTGGAGTCGAACATGGAAAGACATTGCCTGATTACCAGCGAATGATGTAAGTTGTTAACAGGTGCGAGAGGAATC
>APFE030173839.1:293088-326641 GCA_000404065.3 Pinus taeda | reverse complement strand
TCCAACCAACAAAACAACAACATATCAGAACTCCTTTGCAGTAGAATTATGTTCAGGGAATGGAAGGAGAAGATGATGATGATGATCAAGTAATAGAAAAACCATTTTTTCATTGCTGATGGTATGGCCATTTTTCTGATAAAAGATGAAGAATATACAAAAGTCCCTGATATTCAAAGGGATGAATATTACATATTAGCAAATGATGCAGTTCTGGAGGCTGAGTCTGATTATTATTAGCGAGGTTATATGAATGCTTTGATAACACAACAGAAGCGATATTCTTTGAGGAGCAAAGATGTACCGATCAATCCCATTCAGAAAAGAAAAGAGTTGCAATCAAAGAATGACTCTTCAGGCATTCAGAATAAAGGGAAAGAGCATGCTGATCCAAGTTCTAGCAAAGGACCATCAGAAAATAGCATTGCAAACGAGAAGAATAATCAACGAAGTGTAGCGAAAGAGCAAGTAGAGAAGAAGGACCTTGCTGTCAAAGAGGTAGAAAAGGTTTTTTCCTTTAATTTAGAAAATGAAATTGCTAAATTAAAAGTGTCCATTCCTTTGACCGAGCTGGTTAAGAATAGCAGTTATAAACACCATGTATCTAGAATTTTGCAAATAGACGCTTTGTCAGACATGGTAAATGTAGAAGATGATCACCCTGAGCTCATTTTTGGTCCAGCCATAGAAGGTCGGTCTAAAGATAGTGAAGTTCCTCCCTTTTATCTAAGTCTCAGATTGCATGAGTACATTCTCCATAATGCCATGTTTGATTCCAAAGCTTCTCATAGTTTGATGCCTGAAGCCATTATGGAGAAATTGAGCCTGAATATTACCCGGAAATACCATGATTTGTACTCCTTTGACTCTGGTAGAGTTCGTTGCATTGGTCTTATCAAAGATTTGGTAGTGTCTTTAGATCAAATCCCAACCAAAAATGTTTTGATGGCTGTGGTTGTTGCTGATATTCCACCACGATTCGGTATGCTCTTGTCTAGATCATGGGGTGCTAAACTTAAGGGCACTTTACAACTTGACTTCTCTTATGCCACCATTCCCATTTTTGGTCAATTGAGAAAATTATACAGGGAGAAGAAAATGAAATACATGATTACCAACAAAGAGAAGCCACTGAATCATCCAATAAATGTTGTACATACTGATTTAGAATCATTTATTTTGTACTTTGATAGTGGATTAAATGGTGTATATATTCAACTTGTAGAAGTAGATGATGTACTAGAAATTTCAGAGAATTTTAGAGCAGTCCTTAATCAGGGAAAAGAGAAAATAGCAAGTTCTTCTGAGTGGTCCACATACTAGCAGCAAAATGTCAGTGAAGAGCAGAAAAATGAAGTGATCAGTCAAGGTAAGGAAGGGAAGGGAACAAAATTTCAGCACCTAGAAGATGAAGCCAGCCTTTAGAGCATGGAATTTGATGGTGCTGTCGGTAAGGACGTCGCTGGTATAGGAATTTGGATTCATAGCCCTGCTTTTCAGCCTACAAAAGTCCCAAGTAATGTTAGAGTATGTTCTTACAAGTTGGCTTTTGATTGCTCTAACAATGAAGCAAAGTATGAGGCTTTGATTGCATGTCTTAAAATTTTGAAGAAACTGAATGCAAAAAGGATTCTTGTTTATGGCGATCAAGTAGGTAAAGGGAGAGTATAAAGCAAAGCATCCACGGATGGAAGCCTACATAAATGCAGTCCTGGATATTCGGAGAATGTTTCCTGAATATACCTTGACAGCAGTACCTCGAACTCAAAACATTATTGCAGATTCACTCACCATCACTGCAAGAAATTTAAAGATCCCAATGAACTCCAGAAACAAGTTTGAAATTCATGTCAAACATCGGCTTGCTGTTTCGGATAATTTAAGGTATTGGCAAGTATTTTGGGATGATAATGAAATCAACACCTTTTTGCAGAATGAAGGAAAATTCAAGAATGCTTACATTGATAATGATTGTGATACCGATGAACAAGAGATTGAGGTGAATCAGATGGAGGTATTACAACTGAAGGATAACATTATTCCTAGAGGTCTCATACCTTTAGAGGAGCTCTTTGATCAGGATGATGTGGCAAGAAAACCTACCTTGGTTCCTACAGAAAAAAGAGTTGAAGATGTGAATATTGGAATAGCTGACAAGCCCAATCTTGTAAAGCTATCAAAAGCATTGCCTCCCAAGGTAAAGGCCCAGTATGTTAGATTACTTTCTGAACTTTCTGATGTATTTGCATGGTATTATTCAGATTTGAAGGTGTATACCAAGGACTAATTCACCATACTATTACTATCAAGTCGGATCAAAAGCCTTTCAGACAGAAGTTGAGAAGGATCAATCCAAAGCTGCTCCCATCCATCAAAAAAGAGGGAAACAGATTGTTCAAAGCTGGCATCATTGTTCCTATCAGATTTTCCGATTGGATTTCGAATCTGGTCCCAGTACGAAAGAAGACTAGAGAAATACGGCTATGCATAGATTTCCAGAACCTCAACAAAGTATCCTTAAAGGATAACTATCCACTTCCAAAGATGGACCCTATTCTGCAAAGATTAGTTGGAGCATCACGGATGTCACCACTTGATGGTTACTCAAGCTATAACCAGATCTTGGATCTATTCTTACCACATCCGGTTACTTATGCATTTCACTAGGGTTAAAATGCTCAATATAACCTACTATATTTTCAGGAGTGTGGAGAAGATGGCTTATATTGCCCAGAGAAGAGAATACAAAGATCAAATGAAAAGTTTATTTCACCATTCCCCCATAAAGATCATAGTTCTTTATCACCTTAAAGATCTTAACATTGCATGGAGTACATTTATAGCTAATCCCATTTTCACTCAAGTTTCCACTCAAGGCATTCCATCATCATCTCATCCACCATCCTCCATCCCTCCATCTCAGCCCTTGCACTATTCATCCTCCTCTGATGAGCCAGTCATACCATCACCTCCGTTATCACCATTCCATGAACTTGTTCTTTCATCTGACAAAAAAGAGGATAGTGGAAAAGAACAAAGTGATCAGGGTCAAAGCAGCAAGCCAGGAAGGGTTACTTTAGGTACTTTGGAGCACACTTATCAGAGAGGATTCAGGCAAGTGTTTGCCCCACAGATTGTGGGAGGGGCCTTGCTCTCTTCATTAGCAAAGCAGGTACACAAAGGAAAGGAAAAAATGGTTGAAACAAAAATGCAAAAACAAGAAAAAGACCCCATTGAAACTGAGCACGATTTCGATTTAGTGGAATTAGATGAGGAAGATGAGGAGGCAAACACCAGAATGATCTTCAAAGAGCAAGCAACATTGATAGGTGGGTTACAGGTGAATATACAAAGAGAAAAATACATCATATCTTATTATGAATAGGAAAATAGGCAACTGGAGACCAAGTAGGAGCTTATGGAAGTTCAGCTTATCAAAGCTAAAAGGGAAGTTGAAAAGTTTGAAGTCCAACTTGAGGATGCCTATGGTGACTATGGTGAGCCCATGGAGGAAAACATGCCCAGGAGGAGTGTTGGGCATTTAAAATGTCTTCAAAATGACATCCACTTTCACCTTTATCTCCACCATTTCACTCACATTTCACATATCCATAACCATATAACCTTTCATCAGCCACCATTTTCATAAATATATGGGTTAGGATCCTTATTTACCAAAGTTATTTATTTTATGCGTTTAAAGTGAATTTATGATTAAAAACTAGGAAATTAACATGGTTTCATGTATCTATATATGTGGCTTGAGTTTCATGACATGTGTAGGTTATTTGGAAGCTTCCAAGGCACCCTTATGTGGCCTCCAACGCTAAAATTCGAATTCCCTTCAAAGGAGATTTGGATATGTGTCCTATTTGGATTGTAACTTTATGAGGTGTCTCATCAGTTCTTATTTGGATTAGAACTCTATGAGACACCTAGGGGATATGTGTCTCATTATGAGCTATTTGGTTGTAACTATATGAGATTTTTTTGGAACTTCATTAAATAGAGTATCTTCTTATGTTTTTGTATAAATAGGAGAGCCTTTTCCTTTGAAAGGCAAGTGTAAAGTTGGGGAAATGCTCATGTTTTGAATATAGAATTTGGATTTGGCACCATGCTCATGAGTGATGTTCACTTTGATTTTGTTATGCTTGTATATGGAGCTTCTTCACTTTCCATCCTCATACACCATTGGAATGGCCATCTAATGATTGCGAGATTTAATTACTTTTATAGATTAAAGTTCATTTGATTTCTTAGTATTAGCTTTAGCATAACTATGTAATATTTGCTTTCTAAAAACATCTCAATAGGGAAGATTCATGTATTTGTATAATTGAATTAAGGATCAGGCGAAGAAGGTGACTTCAAATTGGGTGATTGAATGTTCAACTTATGCAATCATTGAGCTTTACTTTTTCATGCCTTTATATTTTAAGATCCTCATTTAATTGCATTAACTGATATTCCTAAAGATAATTTCAAGAAAATGATTTAATCATATTTCAATATTGAATGGTTGAATATTGAATGCATGCAATTACTGAGTTATTTTCTACACACTTTACTTGCTTGTCTAGGACATTAGAAGTTAATGTATAAACAGTTTCTTACATCTCATCTCAAGAAGGTAAAACTTCATAATTGGATGTTGAAGTATACATTAGTTGTTTTTGATTTCATAGGTTAGTTGAATTTCATTTTTATTATTTGATTTCATAGATTAGATGAATTGGTTTTCATTATTTTCCAGTTAGATTGATCTAAAATGAAAGATAATTTCTAGCACATATAGTTCACACACGCTTCGCAAGTTTTACGAAACCCCTAGGTTGACAATTAAATGATAGGAAATCACTTTGCCCCAACAAGGAGGCCTAGGACTATAGGCCTAAAGCATGCTTTGAAGCTTGAAAGAGAAAAGGAAGCTTAACTTGCCAACCAACTCACCTTAAATGAACAATTTGGCATAATGATGAATGAGAATCGAGAATATTGGCTTGAAAGGGCTAACAATCATCCTGAGGACTTGTTAGCTAAAGCCAATATAAATACAGAAGTTCAAAGAAAAATGGCCAAATACTATGCCATGAGAAACAAACTTGCTAGAGCCAAGCTCAAAAGGGCTCATGCAAAAATTGAGGCTTTGACTCATCAAAAGGAGAAGGATAAGCTTGACCTATTGGTGGAGGCTTCTCTCCATTCTTAGTTAGCTTCAGCATCAGCTATGTAAACTAGTTTTGAAGAATTTGAGCTCAGTTTTTGCTTTTAGCATTTCCTGTCTTTTCCAGTCAAATTTTATATTAGCAGCTTGGTCAAACGCGCAATGCCCTAGGTGTTGCACACTTTTTGGAGGAATTATTTGGGGGAATGGTCACCACCATTGGATTAAGAAGGCCAAAGACAATCAGGAAAACCATGTTTCCAGCCTTGGAAGGCAAAACTAGTTGGTGAAAATGGCAAAAAACTAGCAAAAAATCACATTTCCGCCTCATTTTTGGACCAGGTGCTATGTGTTTGACCAGTATTGGGAGAATTCATTTTGGGAGGGTTAAATCAAGTTCATTTTGAAATATTAAGGTAGATATAGAAGCTAGACAGGATAAGCTTTCCAACAAGCTATCCTGGTCTCGATTTGGACACCAGGAAGGCAGTCAAAACTCACCTTGAATATGGAGTTACACACTTCCTTCAACCGCTGCGCGTTTGACATTGGTGCTGTGTACTTGACAGGTAACCAATTTTTTTTCACTGTTTCTTTTAGAAAATACTTTTCACCTCTGGGATTTTGGTTTTTCACTGATGTAATTCATGATGATGATGTAATTAAAGTGTATTTTTTGTTACCTAGGGTAGATACATCAGATGAATGGCCTAAGTGGCACGTAATGAATTAGTTTGCTTCATATTAGGAATGAGTCAGTTTGACCACCCTAGTCTTTAGCTATCAATTCAGTATTGTGTGCAGTTGCTCCTCCTCTCATGGATTCGACCCCTGAGTCTAGGATTAGTTTTTTTGTGTCCTATATCATGTATTTTCTCAGTCATTGTGTGTGTTGGATTCACTTGGATGCTCAGAGCTTCATTGTAAGCAGTTTGGCAAGGAGATTAATAAGAATTGCAGCTATTTTTATGGGATCCCCGTGGTATGGAGTTTTAGTATAGTTTCTTCTTCTGTAATTATGTGTTTATATGTTTCATGTATGCCATCATTCATTTCATTTCTTCTGGTTGAATTGTTTTCAAGCTTGATAGGTAGAATCCATTGTATCAGTGCTCTGCCTTGGGAAATCATTCAACATTTCATGTTTTCTACTGTTTAAGAAGGATCCATTATTGTTACATGCCCTTCTTAGCTCCTCATCAGTATTAAACACTTCATCCCATAAAGCCTAAAGTGCTAAAGCTTATGCCTACCTTGCCCCATAGAACACCCTGCATTTCTCACTTAATTTCCGAAACCTAAACTGCCCAGCTCCACCTGATCCGAGAAAACACCTACAAAATCCAATCAAAACTTTCGAGCTACTATACCTAGCCTAAAATCCTTTACCTGATCCAGTCATCTTGATTGAGATCCTTATGGAGAGAGCCCTCTCTTGGCCTAGTAGGGCTAGCTACTAGGCTAATCTTGGTTTGTGGTTACCCTGGAATTGCCTCCCTTTAGCCTGAGGTCAATCTAGGTGATAACAAGAACCATACACCAACATGTAAATCCATGCATGTCCAAACTAGCTAGGAAGTCACACATGCAAAATTTTACCTGCAAGTATTCCTACTAAAGCTCCTTGATCTTGTTCTTTTCCTTGAACCTTTCTTTCCTTCCTTTCCCTTTGCTTGCTTTTCCTTCCTTGATCCAATGCTAGAGTGCTCCACGAAAAATCTAACTAACCAAGAGTGAGAGAGAGAGAATAATGAGAGAGATCCAAACTTGAATTGGCTAAAGGTTACCCACTGATCCTCAAAAACCTGTTTATGAATGAGGCCTATATTTTCTTCATTTTCCATTATTTTATTTCAATTTCCTCCTCACATGCAACCTGTAACGTTTCACCTTACTTTTCTCGTAATTTCCTTTATTTTCGTAAATAAATGTGCCCAAAATGCCTTTTTTCCTTTTATTGCCTTTGCCAATTTTCCTTAGCCAAAACACACATCGAGTGATGCCCACTAGGATATCTTTGCCCAACATTTAGCTTGGAATAAGTGTCCATTAACTGTGGTCTTATTTTGCCTTTATTAACTTTTATTACATGAACTTTTCACCATGGCTGTTACAAATTGCGGCCTGTGGTCACCAACTTCTTACAGTTCACAGTTTGTTGAAATTTGTTGGGTGAGATCAAAGTTGAATGAAGGTCCCTATGTAGCCATGGATGGGCCTTGGAAGTGTTGGCTATTTAATTCTTGTCAGCTCAATACAAGTTGCATCAGGAGACAACAATGCTGCTCCAAAGCTCAGGACCCACAGTTTGTTATGGAGTTGAAGCTAAACATTGGCTAGAATGGTTATCTATATATGTTATATGCACCCTTTGTAAAGTTAGATCTCTTGAGGAGTGTTTATTTTGCGGACTTTAAATTTTCTAGTTGAAGGAATCAGAAGATGAGCTTGTTCTCAATATTATATTTTCCATAAAAGAATCAGAGGTATCTGAAGATGAGTACTCCTTGATAGCTAATTCTAGAAGGATTTATGAATTACAATTATCAAAGCTTGTGTCAAATGAAACTATGTTCTCATATATACTTGGTCTTATAAAAAATTGAGCAATTCAAATGATGAGATGATATATTTTGTTCTTTTGAACATGTATCTGCAAATTTCTTAGAGTTTAAGATTAATTGTGATCCAGGTGGATCTTCAAAAAGTACCAATGGGATGGTAAAAGGCTCAAAATTCAAAGTGGCATAATTTGGATAAACTTAGCATCAGATCAAATTTACTGTCATCCTGATTCCAACGGTGTGAATGGCACTCATGTCTAAGTTTATATGACGAAGTTAGAGCACGTCAAAGTTTATGTTTGACTTGGATAGGTGGTAGGAGGAGATGATGTGGAAGACACTCTCAGCGAATGGGGAAGCTCCAAGTGGCAAAGTTCAATTCGTCCCACATATTGCAGATCGTAGAAGGTAGAGGTCGGTTGTTTCAAATCGGTCCTTGGAAAGAAACGTTGTGATGCAATAATCGCATATCGCAATCGCAAAAGGAAAATTGTTTCTAAAGCGGCCCCCAGCAGGATCCCAATTGTGATTGCGATATCGCATATCGCGGATCAGAGGGGATGAAGTGCTTACGAATCGGCCTCGACAGAGTCTAGTTGTGATACAATATATCACAATCGACGTTACCAAAAGGGGAGAAATAGGATGGAGTGCCAACCCAGGTTCTACGCTGATTGCGATTTGTGATGAGGCCCAATGTGTTTTGAACTATGTTTAATAAGCCATCGGGTCTGCGGTTATCGCAGGACGCTTGATGTATGGGCCTTGGTCTATTTTCTGATTAGAAACAATGATGGGGGAAACACTAATAGTAAAGGGCCGCCTCGTTAAATGCATAGTTAAAGAGTCTTGCCATGTTAAGTAAGGGTTGTTATCGCCACCCGAGATCCTCGATATTAAATCAAACCCACCCGCTAACTTGGTATATTTTTTAGAATTGCTCGGAAGGCGTTTACCTCCAGCATATATAAAGGACTATCCATGTCGAAGAAAGGTAGAGAGGACTGGAAAATTAGTTCAGAATCCATTGTGCGCAGTAGACCTTGACCTGGCACCAGGTTGGGACCTCGCCTTGAGCAGCTAGGAGGTTCTGAGAAGGTGCAGAAGGGCCGATTATCCAAATTGGGTGTTCGGATAGGCATATTTGCATGATTTTTCACCAGGATTTTAGTGGTACCATCTATTTCTGAAGCTAGGCTCTCCATTCTTCATCCATATTCCAGATTGGAGGCATAAGGATTGTAATTTAATGTTGCTTGTACTTTTATCTCTTTTTATGCCACTTAATGAATGAAGACCTCCCCACTATTGAGCAGGGCCCGAAGATGTAGTCCAAATTGGATGAACTCCATAATCAAATCATTGTGTCATGGTTTCATGTTTATCTTGTTATTTCCACATCGTTTTATGTTCTTTTAAGTTCCATGGTTAATAATCTTTGTTATATGTAATTTTGATGCATCTATAAGCAAAAAATCTTGGATCAAGTTTGGTATCAGAGCAGGTCCTTATTGATGCGAATTGGATGAGTATATGCTAACCCAAAACAAGCTGTGAAAAGGTGAAGAAATGCTTAAGTCCTTTGATCCTGAAGCATGACATGCACAACGAAGAAAAAACATGGCAAATGAAGAAGCTCGTTGGGAAGAGGAACAAAATTTCTGCAAGGTATTCTACAATATGGCAAACAAGATGTTTTTAGAGTATGAGAAGGAACTTGGGCACGAGAAGGAAGATGTCGATGATAATAGATCAGAAAATCATGAAGGTGGTGGAAAAGAGCCTCCTCCCTCTCCTTCTTCAACTGATAGTTCTCATCACTCTAATCACGATTCCAAACATACATCTAAGAAACCATTCTTCAAGGTAGATGTAAAGTTTGACCTGCCCATGTACAATGGAGAGTGTAGTGTAGAAAAACTTAATAATTGGATAAGAAAAATAGAGGTTTACTACTTGATCCAATAGATCGAAGAAGATGAGGCAAAGGTCCAATTAGCATCTCTTCGTCTGATTGGCACTACTCTCATTTGGTAGGAGAGCAAGTTGCAGAAGGGCAGTAAAAAGTCGAGTAACCTTCTTTCCTCTTGGTCTAGTTTTATTTCTACATTGAAAGACCAATTTTACCCTTTGGGTTATAAACAAAATTTACTAATGGAATGGAAATATCTAAGGCAAGGTAAAGGCAAAAATGTGCAAAGCTTCACTGAAGAATTTCGAAAACAAACATTGAATTTGGGCATCTCATTAGATTCGCCCAAGACTGTAACTAAGTATGTTGGTGTGCTACATATTTACATAAGACACTCACTGTTATTGTTCGAGCCTACTATGATTGATGAAACCAGCGTAAAGGTGATTCATCTTAAAAGTCGAGGCAAGAATGAAAAAGATGATCAAGCCAAGAAAACACCGTTCAACCCTCAGTATGGACAATTCCAATGGAAAGGCAAGGGAAAGGCTAAGAAGACCATCACATCCAAGAAAGAGGATGGAGAAACACCATCTTGCACGCATTGTAAGAGAGAAGATCATGATGAGGACCATTGTTGGAAGCTACATCCGGAGCTGAGACCAAAGAGATTCAGTGGAAAGGGCAAGCAAAAGACAGTGGCAACAACACAGAAGGACCTTGGATTAGATTCTGTGATGTGACATTGATCACAATCGTGGGTGAAAAAGGTAGTCCTTTTGTTAGTAATAATTCTTATTCAATGGCAAGTAATAGTTATTTGAATGAGCTTGTAAGTAATGAGCGAAAGAGAATTGAATTATTCCACATTACACAATGGTGGAAACTTTGTTTGATTCAGGTTCCCAAACAAATTTAATCTCAGGGTCCTTAGTGAAAAAGTTAGGCCTCGAAACTAAGGCTCATCTAATACCATACCCGCTTGGTTAGGTAAGCGATAAAGAAAAATTACAAGTAACCAATCAGTGTAGGGTCAGATTTGTTATTTCTTCCAAATTAGTTGATGAGGTAGAGTTAGATGTTGTGCCTTTGGATATATATCGAATTATCTTGGGAAATATGTATCTATATAATATAAATATAGTTTTCTTTCAGCACGAAAATAAATACCACCTCACGAAGGACGGGGTGGAATATTTAGTCAGAGCTCATCATACAAAAGTTAGTGCTAGCCTTGTCAATGTAGGACAAATTAAACGACTGGGTAATTCCAGTAAAGTGTGCATGCTCATGGTAGTGAGAGCGAAAGAGGATGACACAACTGACACTTTCAAAGGTTGTGATCCTGATCATAAGAAAGAATTGTTTGAAATTATTTCTGACTATGACGGATTGTTTCAGGAACCGATAAGATTGCCCCCAAAACAGAAATTCCAACATGAGATCCATTTACAATAGGATGTTCCTTTATTGAATATTGGCATGTACAAGAAGACTTTTATTAAGATGGAGGAGATCAAGGAACGGGTGCAGGAATTGCTAAATCAAGGGGTCATTAGACCAAGTTCTTCTTCATGTGGCTCACTGATTATGTTAGTGCCAAATAAAGACGACACATGGAGAATGTGCATATACTATAGGGCACTAAACAAAATTACGTTGAAGAATCAATGCCCTCTCCCTCGTATTGATGAATTATTAGATCATTTGAAAAATGTTGTCTATTTTACATAATTGGATTTGCATAGTGGTTATCACCAGGTTAGAGTTGCAGAACAAGACATTTGGAAGACTACATTCAAAACCAAACAAGAGTTGTTCGAATGGATGGTGATGCCATTCGGACTGTGCAATTCTATGGCCACGTTTATGAGGGTAATGAATGATCTGTTTAGGCCTTTTCTTGATAATTTTGTGCTTGTATATCTGGATGATATTCTTGTTTATAGTAGGACATGGGATGAATATGTATGTCATGTGAAGAAAGTGCTTGATGTTTTGAAAAAAGAAAAATTGTATGTAAAGTTGTCAAAGTGTGATTTTGGGAAGACCTCTCTGGTTTATTTAGGTCACATAGTCAGTAATGGGAAATTGATAATAGATCCCTCTAAAGTAGATGTGATTATGAAGTGGTCTGAGCCCACAAATGTTATAGAGGTCCAAAGATTTTTTATCACAGAACTGTATTGGAGAAGGTTCATTACGAAATTCTCTATTATCTCAGTCCCCTTACACGCATTGAAAAGTGTGAAGAATGCCTTTCAGTGGGGAGTAAAAAAAAAATCCTTCGACACACTGAAAGAAAATATTAGCACAACACTAGTGCTAGCCTTATCAGACATTCAACATCCTTTTGAGATTGAAATAGATGCTAGTAGATATGCCATGGGCGCTGTATTGATGCAGCAAAGGAAGCCTGTATGTTACCATTCAGAGACTTTCTCCCAGGCTGTTGTGAATTATCCCACGTACGACAGGGAGTTGTATGCCTTGGTTTAGAGTGTAAAGAAATGGAAACACTACGTGATCGACAAGGAGACCATCATCCATATCGATCCTCAACGCTTGTGGTATCTTCAGTCATAGACCAAGCTTCAACAAGCCCGTCATTTCAGATGGATGGGATTCCTCCAACAATTTCATCTGGTAATCAAATACGAGAAGGGCGCCATAAAAAAAGTAGCAAATATGCTTTCTCGCCCCCTATTTTTGCATCTGTAGTTTTGCAAAATTTTTCTTTATCGTTATAAGGTTATGTTGAACAATATGCTAATGATAATGATTTTAAAGAGATTTATGCAAAACTGACTCGTGGATTGTAGGTGGACAATTGTTGTTTGCAGGGATCACTATTGTACCATGTTGGAAAACTGTGCATACCTATTGATGAAAGGGTACATGTAATCCGAGGGGCTCATACCTCTCTTGTTTTTGGTCATTTTAGGGTTGAAAAAACTTTATGTCATTTATAGAGGTTTTGTTTTTGGCCTGATATGAAAAAAATTGTGACTCTCTTTGTAAAGGGTTGTGTGTTGTGTTTTGTTTCAAAGCCCTCTAATAGAAAACTTGGGCTCTACACACCACTCCCTATTCCGGGTCAACCATGGGAAAGTGTTTCCATGGATTTTGTAGGTGGTTTGCCTATGTCTACAAAAGGTCATGACTATTTGTATGTCATCGTGGATCGTTTTAGTAAAATGTGTATTTTAATTCCTTGTAAAAATTAGGTCACTGCTGAGTAGATTGCTTATGTTTTCTTTCAGCATGTTTGGGTCCATTTTGGATTTCTCACATCTATTATGTCAAATTGAGACTCTCACTTTCTTGGACAGTTTTGGACCAGCTTATGGAGAATGATGGACACCAAGCTGAAAATAATTACAACATTTCATCCACAGACCGATGGATACACAAAGTTCGTCAAACACACTGTGGTACACTTGTTGCGAGGCTACTGTGGAAATCCAAAGTTGTGGGATGAACAACTTCCATATGCGCAACATGCATACAATCGAGTAGCACATTCATCCACACAGAGCTCATCGTTCGATACATTTTTTGGTTACCTACCAAGGGATCCCTTAGAGATGGTCTTTGAGAAAGATGAGGATGGCAATGGACGAGATGATAGGAACAAAGAACAAAATTTTATTCAGCAGATACAGGTGATCCATCAGGAAGTACAGGAGCAGTTGGAGAAGTGTCAGGCTCGGTATAAAGCTTGACATGATAAGCACGGAGTTGACCATCAGTTTCAAGTTGGGGACAAGGTATGGCTCCACATCAACAAGGATAGAATGAAGGGAGAAGGAAAAAAATTGAGACTCATTCAATAAGGTCTCTTCACCATATTGGTAAAGATTGGAGACAATTCTTTTCATCTTGACTTTCCAGCTTATATGCAAATGTACTCAGTGGAAAATGTTGAAAACCTTAAGATTTATGAACCTTCATTGATTATGGATACAGAAGAGATTTCATAGATTCCTATAGTGGATGATTTTGCATTAGAGTATCTAGACAAGTTGCCCGAAGATATCATACTCGACAGAAAACCAGAACTTCACGATAGGGAGATGTGGAGTACATTCATGTTGGCTTCTAAGGAATGCATATGAGTAAAGCTCGATGGATACAGAAAGAAAAAGTGGGAGAAATTTTTCTCACTTTCCAATTGAGTGAAAAGGCTTTTGGGAGTCCAAAAGTTCTTAGTGGGGAGGACTGATCCAGGTGGATCTTCAAAAAGTACTAGTGGCATGGTAAAAGGCTCAAAATTCAAAGTGGCAGAATTTGGATAAACTTAGCATCGGATTGAAGTGCTCATCATCCTGATTCCAATGGTGTGAACGACACTCAAATTCAAGTTCATATGAAGAATTTAGAGCAAGTCAAAGTTTATGCTTGACTTGGACAAGTGACAGGAGGAGATGACATGGTATACACTCTCAGCGAATGTGGAAGTGCCAATTGTCAGGCTTCCATTGGTCCTACATATCGCAGATCGCAAAAGGCAGAGGTCAGTGGTTTCAAATCGGCCCTAGGCAAGAAATGTTGTGATGCGATAATCGCATAACGCAATCGCAAAAGGCAAAGTGTTTCTGAAGCGGCCCCCGACAGGATCTCGGTTGTGATTGCGATATCGCATATCGCAGATCATAGGGGATCAAGTGCTTACAGATCAACCCCAACAAAGTCCAGTTGTGATGCTGTTAGGTTCCTATACCAATAGGTTTCATCTTTCATGATTGACAGTGGAAGGGCTACATATGTTCATCATTGCAGGCTGCAAAGGTTCCATATTTTGTGTACATACTAGGAAAATTAAAAAATGAAAAGAGGGTATGCCTTAAAAGAATAATCAAAAGGCAAGAAAATCAAATGGTCAAAGAAAAGTGAAAATGAACCCCAAACTAAGGACCAGGAAAGTGGCCAGTCAAAATGGCACTACTATCTTTTGGCAGTGTCACACTCTACAAATACTGCTGCTAATCATACTTGATGGATGGCCCAATAGTCTAATCTGGACCATGCAATGTTTAAATTGCTTGTTGCAGAATAGAGAATGTTTCCTGTCCAAACAGCTCAAGCTTGGCAGATGACTAGCTAGGCAGAGAAATGAAGGAGGCCAACTGCCTAATCTGGGTCCTTGGAAGAAATAAAGGGTAGATTTAGATAGGAGGGCAGTCAAAAGAAAAAGAGAACAATCAGGGTCTGCTAATTCAAGTGCACCCACTTCAAGTGAAGAAAAAATGTTAGGATTACAAGGTTGGGTAAGTAGTGCAAGGTTGCAGAAATGAAGGGCCATCACCAATTGGCTTATCAAGTGCAAGACTCACTCCATTCAGGGTGTTGGCATCATAGCAGAGGTTTGAGGAAATAACATTGGAAGCATGTATAATTTCCCCCTTTTTCCCCCAAACATCATTTAATAACATCCCCAAGGACCTTGGGATCTGCCCGAGTGTCCTCTTCCACTTCATTCCATGACCAAGTACCAGGTCAAACTATGGAGTCCAGTCAAGGGAAAGAAGCCACATTTTTTGTGTAAAAACCTTTATTCTCATTTCCCTCATCTTCCATTCCTAAGTTTTACTTCTTAAAACTTAGCATTTCCCCCTATACACTCACCTCACAATGTCATATTAACAACTAACGTATTATCTAGCTCCCTAAGCATTCCTCTTCCCTAATTTTACAAAAATCTATGTAAAAATCCCAAAAAGTCTATGTAAATACCCTCCCCCTAGAACTATAGCTATACAACCCTCTCTTGGGGAATATTAACCCATCAGGGGTTAATATTAACCCTCTTTCACCCTAAAACTATGGGTTTTTATTAAAACTTTGGTTAAAAAACAATAAACCATAGTCCCCGCCCTCATTAACCCCCTTCCCCCTTTTCGCGCTATATATTTGTGTTTATAATGTTTTTTTTATTAAAACAATTATAAAACCCGAAATCCTAATGTGAAAAAACCAGCCCCGCGCTCGTTTTATTTAAAATAATTATTTAATTGGCGGGTCCCCTCGGCAATAAACGGTTGTCACATCATAATTGCCGCCAACCGTTTGATCGCCAGCGCAACCAATCCAACGATGGGCGGTCGATTTCGCAGGGGAGTTGCCCGACCTTTTGCGTCCGGGGGATTGGCGCTTTTACCTCCGTACCCCCGCCACGCGTCGGCCTCCCGCAGTGTTCGGAGCCCCCCCCCCTCATACCACTTACCGCCCTGGGGTGCTCCGGGGAAACCACTTACCGCCCATCCTTCCCGCTAACGTCACACCCCCGTCAGCATGACGTCACCACCTTCGCTCGCCACCGCGCCTCCACGTCACTTCCACGTCGTCTATCCATCCGCTTGCCCTACCACCATGTCACCGCCACCTGGCCACCCACGTCAGCTGCCACGTCACCTTGCTATACCTGGACCCACTAATGACGTCATGCTGACATCATCACCAAAAAGGCGCCAAAGGGACAAAATTGCATAAAACGTCGGGAAATGACCGTTTTATGTCATTTTAACTTACCGTTTGTGGAGAAGTGCGCATGCAAAAGATGTCGTTTACGGCCAAAACTGAGAATTCGTCCACCATAGTTGTTGCCGCCCTCAAAGTCGAGTCAAATCCCTGCAATTGTTCCGGCTTGACAACTCCTACACCGAAAAATCCAGGTATTTGCCGCAGGCGACCTACTTCATCCATATTTCTCCCATTTTTCTCCTAATATCCTATAAAAAACTCTACAAAAGCTCCTCACAGATAAATTGTCCACTGAAACCACCCAAAAACTTGGTAAAATCCCTACACCACAAGGCTCTGCAAGAAACCCGTGCCCTTCTGCGAAATTCACCATAAAAACTAATTGAAGAAGCCGAGCTATCGGCTAGAAGCCCATACAACTGCACACTCATCCCTGTTTTCAAAATTCCCCTTGAAAAACCAGCTAATTAGCTTAAAAAACACTCTGGTTTCTTCCAACAGAGTGCCCCACAGTTTATCAAACCTGTAAATAGTTTCCTCATACTCTCATAGCTGCTCACTTTCAAACACAATTCAATGGGCATTCCTCAACCTTTTCACCAATCCTAAACTCAAGTAAATATCCAGTTAAAATCAAATATGGCCACTCCATCTGCTCTTGATGTTGCTCCTGTCAATCCACCCAATAAGGAGCTTCAAGCTATGCCACTTGTAGACAATGATTTCCTCATTTCTGATTTTGTGGCAGAGAGGAACCACTTACAGACCTTCTTCTAGCTGAGGAACAGTCACTTGGACAACAGTGACATGTATGGCATCTGGGAGTCTAATATACCTACCTACTTCTTGCCATCTGTAAATGTCTTTCCTGAAGTCATTCACCTCTGTGCAGAAAATTATGACCAGAAGCTCAGAGCTGTAAAGTCTCCATCTGGGAGCATCCTCTTTTACATAACACCAGACTCCATAAATCAGATGCTGAATTACAAACAAACCCAACTGCTATACCCTTTTTCTATAAAGTATTTGTTGGATGAGGGCTCCAAGCTCTCTAGCACAGACATTGCTGCAGTTGCCAAAACTTTCATGAGAGCAGACTTCCAGCCTTCTGGGCCACCTCCTTTTTCATATGCAAATTTCAATGAGGTAGGCAAGCTTCTTGTGGACATGATATCCTCTGTCCTGGGGTTCTCCACAAAAGAGCATGTTGATGAAACTGTTTTGGTTTTGTTATCTGCATATAGCCTTGGGAAGCCCCCTGCTGTAAAATACAATTATGCCAAGTTTATTGCCAACAAGATACATGACCAACTGGTGAGGCTGGACAGGGAAGCAATACTCAAATATTCATCATACATCTATCACCTCTTCATGTACTATCAGACAGATTGCTTCCAGTGCCACATCAAGAAACTGGATTCACAGGGTGAGAGAAGATCTGTCATCTTCTGGTCTTTAGTTTTCCATCAAGTCCAGAACTCTCCCCAGTCCTACTATGAATTTATTGACCAATTTGTCTATCCAGTCACATGCCTCTTGAAGAGGTCTCCTCCTGCCAGATTGTCCAAAGATATGCAGAAAATCTTACAGCTGTCCAGGAATTATAAAATAGGTGATTGGTATTTATACCAAAATCACACAGTCATCAGGATCTATGGCTGTGAGATCTGTCCTTACAGGCTCCCAAGGTATGTGCCTATGAGATTGTTTGCCTTGGAATACTATAGGCAACTCATCAATTCTGACCTTACACACTTCCACAGTGCCAAGAAGAAAGCCAATCTCAAATTCAGAGACCACCTAAGCCCCTTCATCATGAACAAGAAAGATGGTTGGCAAGAAGCTGATCAAATATTGGGGCAAAAGCTTAAACTCAAAAGGAGCTTCTGGTGGGTCCCTTATGACCTTGAAGGCTTTATCAGTGCTAGGAGAGTCAAGTATAGGCTGCTAGCATATAAACATTGTCCATATCCACAAATAGAACACTTTGCCAACCAAGATGAATGCGTGCCTGATACAATAGTAGAGGAATTTACTCAGGAAGAGAAAATGGAGCAGACTGTGAAAGATTTAGAGAAAACTCTTGACTTGGATTCTTGTCAGTAGATCATATTCAAGCAACCAATCCAAGTGGGAGAAGGCACATCCACTGCTGCAGCTGCACACACTACCCAGCAAGCATCTACAACCACCACTACAGCAAAAGGCAAAGATATAATGGATGAACAGCAAGAGACAAAGGCAGGGCAGCCCAGCACTTCAAAGGATCAAAGTCAAGGGCAAGCCACTTTACAGCAAATTGAACCACCCCAAATCCCAGTTTTTCAAACACCTCTCAATGAAGAGAGAGGCAAAAAACGTGATAGAGAGGAGGTCACACCTCCAAGTGGGTCAACACAGCAACCAGAGGCCAAGAGGCCAAGAATTGACCCTCAGACCAAGGAAGAAGACATCAGTGAAGAAAGAGCAGAAAGCCAAAGCAGAGAAAGACAATCCAGCCAGCAGACTGCCACTAGTTCATTTCAGTAGGAACAGGCCATACAGCAAGGCACCGAGGTATCCTCCTCAAGGCAACAAGGCAAGCAACCAGCTAGTATCAAAGGGGGTTTCATGGAGATCAAAGCACAAAATGAATTGTTGAGAGTACAACTCTATGATCAATTCTTGAAGGCAACCCCCTCCAAAAAACAAAGATTGATGGCTGCTTATGATATCAAGGAGGACAAAATGATTTTTACTCATTTAAAGCCTAAAGTTCCACATCCCAAAACCTCTGCAGATTACCTAAGAACAAACTTGGAGGTCTTTTCTAAAGACATACATCCAATGGATCAAATAGTGTTGCACAAGAAAACAGGGGAAATGGTCTATGCTACGCTTGCAGACAAGGCCATGCTAGCCCATCAGTTGAAAGAACCACTGAAGAATACTAATACACAGTTGGATTTGGAAAGAATGTCTTCCACTGCAAAGGACAACAGAATAAAAACGTTGGAAGACATAATCATTGATCTGGGACATGATCCAAAAGATCCAAACGGTGTTAGGGCCCTTATGAAAAAGAAGGAGGATGATATTGCTGCACTCGGGAAACAGGCAAAGCTGCCTGCAACTATTCACCCTGATACTTCAAAACTTGCATAGGAAAAATAGCTTGATGACACCATGGATTTACTTATGAAGATGAATCAAAGAATACTAGAGGTGGAAGGAGAATTGGAGAAAGCATGGCAAGGTAGACAGGGAGAATCAACCTCCTAGCCCCCTCAAACTTCTACAACTCTTGGCCCTGCCCCTCCTTCACAAGTAGCAGCAGCCCCTCCTGCCATTCCAGCACCAACCACAGCCACATCAGCAACAGAGGCAACAGCAGCAGCAGAATCTAGCATGAGTATGGAGGACTTGATGAAAGTTGTCAAAGAACTTGAGGTTCAGGTGACAGAAATCAATGAAGCCAAAGACAGACTGGCCAAGCTAGAGGCTAGCTATGATAAGTCCAAGATGACTGTAGCAAAGAAGCAGAGAGAAATAAAAGCCTTGGAATCCAAATTGAAAGCTCTGGAAAAAGAATTGCTTCTAGGAAAAACTCTAGCAGAAATCAAGAAGATAATCTAGGCCGAAATTGGCCAATCAATACATGACCAATGGAGGTCAATCTAGGCAATACATGAGCAGATTGAATTGATAGGCATAGCTCATGTTGAAATACAAAGGGCCATAATAGCATTAGGAATCATGCCTGAGCAGGCCAATAAAATGATACATTTCCTCAATACCCACACTAGGGAGGAATTGGCAGCACTAGAAATAAACAGCAGAACAAACACCATCCTGACAGCCAAGAAAGTGCTGACTTTGAGGAATTTTACTCAAACACTAGAAAGAAAATGTCAGGATATGAAGGCAGAAATTGATGAATTCAGGGCAAAGATGACAGTATTGTAGGATAAAGGACTGCCAAGCCTAGTGACTGGTACAGGACAACTGCTGTCATATGATCAGTATATCACAAGGATCAACAATTATGTGGAGAATCAAATCACAGCATCCAGCAGCTCCACAGAAGAAGTAGGGCCTCCCTCTGGGCAGTCTCTGTATGATAAATTAGAAAATCTATTTTTTATTGAGCATGAGATAAATCATTTGTTTGAAGTGCCTCCAAATTTTTACAGATATACTGAAGCAGATGAAACACTGGTAAAAATAAGAAGACATCAGCTACCTCTAGTTGATTGGTGGCAGGCAATGCTGGAAATTCTGCCCAGGTGATCCCATCATATTATTACTTTTTGTGAAAATTCAAATCTCAGTCACAGTACAGGTCAGCAGACAATCCAGCTCACAGATATCACAGGAAGCATCCATACAGTGACTCACCAAAGCACTCAGACAGCAGGCTCAACTAACGCAGAATTAAAGGCACAGCTACAGCCAACTTTCCTGAGCCAAAAAGTCAAAAGTTGTCTGACAGAAAGATAGCTGCCATCTTAACATTAATTGCTATAGTTATATCTTTCATTTACTTTTTGTAAGAGAGTTGGTGGTGCAATTTATTGCACAATAACTCACTATTGAGATATTTTGTATCCTATTTTTGTATATATACCCCCTCAAAGAACGTATTGAGGTCAGTTGTAGTGAAACTCTTTCAGAAGAGCTATATTGTATATCTGAGACATTTTGTGCTAATACAAATTGTTGGTGGAGTTCTTGGTTCCTATACTGTCTGAAGGTGGAAATGAATGGCTCTGTTGTGTTGCAGAATTCCCGTGTCATTTGCTCGAACAATAAGTTATTCTGAACTGTGTTCTTGTTTTTCTGTGTATGCCATAATTCATATATGTTCATGATCATAGTAAATAGAGAAAAGAATAGCTTAGGATTTGTTTGAATACACCCTATGCTCAATCTCTATTTCTAAATATGTTTTCTTCTAGATTAGCCATGGATATGAATTCTTAATTGCTCATGTCTAAACTAATTCTATCACTGTGAATATAGTTTAAGAATTCTTAACTGCTCTTAAGCAATACTTTCATTTTTCCCTTGTTAGCATAGTGAAAGATTCTCAATTGCCTTTCACTCACTAATTCCATAACTTCATTACCAAATCTAAAAAATTGTTCCACAGATGCCTTTTTGTCTTTGCAGCAATACCTTGTCTTCATAAACATACTTCAGCAGCACACTACTTGAACTCCATTTCCCAATGGCCCTAACTGTTTTGTAATCTATACCTCAACTCTGTTTGAATTCACCAACCAACCAAATTCAAAACAAAACCAGCACACCATAACTAGCCTAAAATCATCCACCAACAAAGCTAAATCATAAAGAGAGAGCCCTCTCTGGTTGCAGGTAGGCTAGGACCTGTAACTAAAAGATTGGTTAGTGGTTACCTCGGCCGTATTCCCTTTAGGAAGCAAGGAACAACCTGAGTGATAACACACCCTTAGTCTCAAACCTGTAAAAAGGCTACCTATATGTGCTCAAATCAAAAATTAAAGGTCACCAGTGGATTCAGAACATCCAAAACCCCTAAGTGGACTCTTTCTGAGCTCAATTTGACCAAAAACTCCCAGAGATTTGGCTCCCAATCTCTCATATGAGTTTTAATATTAGTTGTCCTACAAATTGCACCGACAGTCTAACTGTCCTATAAATCCTCCCTATTTTTCACTAACATGCAACAAATTCGCTCTTCGCTGGTGCAATTTGTTGGAAATTTAATTTCACCAATAACCCTTAAGCTTGAAAAATAGGGTCACATAAGCCACATAGGGTCGTGGGTTAGGACTTAACGCCCACCCCTCCAGGCTTAGCCCTTAAATCTTAGGCACATGTTCATGTGGGCACCACGGGTCCAAGGACTGGTCTAACTACCTGCACTTCCCATCGGGCTACTTAAACTTTGGTGTGTGGCCGTGTGCGGTGGCATATGACCCTAGGGCTAGCCCCCATCCACCAACTCTTACCTCTGAGCGCTCCTTCCTTACACGTTTGGTTATATGAGAGGGGTGGTGAACATGGCCTCGGGTTAAGCCCTCAGCCCCTTGGTCTCTTATTTCGTGGTCTCATGGGGTGTGGTGACCAAGGGCTAGGGGATTAGCCCTAGCCCCTACCTCCATTGGGTGCCATCGTAAAATTTATATAGTGGTTGGCCATTACACATAATAAGATCGATTATGTAGCATAGGGGTAAGGCACTAGATTTGTGAGCACGAGGTTGCAGGTTTGAATTCCTTAAGGCCCATTCATCCCATACCATAATTTTACCACTATGTCAAGGTGCCACTTGGCAACTCATGACTAGGCCACATAGCAACACTCCATTGGCCACATAAAACCCAATCAACCAATCAAATTTCGACCATTCAAACCAATCTTGTGAGGCCATTGGGTAGATTTCCATTGGCTCGAAAATCACAGTTATCTTGCCCAGTTAGCGTATGGACTTCCTAGTGAGCAGTCCTGCACTTCAACCTGCAAAAATTTTACATCTTTGGGAAGTTTCATTTTTGAGCTAAAAATTGATCACCTAATCATATATACACACACACATAGATATATATATATATTTCATGGAGGATTCGAGAGTGGGAGAAACATTGGAACATTTTCATTTAACCCCACCATGGCTATGATAACCAATTCAATGAACATTTACCAAAACTTGGTTGAAGCTTCTAAATTCAAAAATAGCTCGGAGGCTCCACAGGTCTCGAATTACCAAAATTCCATAGTTGCTTCATTGCTACATTTCCAACGAAGGATCCATGAAGGCATCAATGTTAATTACCATTTCTTTGTTGAAACCTGTCATAATTTGGTCAATGGTTCCAATGATGGGTTCATTGGAACATGCCACAATGTTCAAAAAGTTGCATTCGTGATAGAAATAAAGGTTCCAAATGTTGTGCGGTGGTTCAACCCCCCATTGGTATTACATGTTGGCATATTTTGATTTGGCCATGTAGGGAAAATGAAAATGGTGTATTATTCATTTTAACAAAAATGATGGTGGAGTCATTTTATTCAACCCTTGTGCAAGTGCATTAAAACTATGCCAAAAACTTTATATGCCACCACATATCATTGGCCGAGGTGATCTCTACATAAGCTGTGTGGGCCTTTCTTGAAACTTGCCACATTACTTCTGCTAAGTTTCAATTGGGTCATTGAAAAGGTTTGGGTAAAAGATAATTGTGTGTTGCTAGAAGAAATGATGATTGTGCCATATGGTATGGTCCATCCAACAATGCATTACTTTCTCGTTGCACCTTAAACATTATAAAAATCCCTCAATTCATTCCATTTGGATGAGACAACAAGAGACTATTGAGATCGAATGTATTGAATGCCCACCCATATCATTTGTATTGTGGAGAGTCAAAGTTTTTCATACTTTGGTATATCTTTCCCACTTGTGTGGAGAAGTAAATTTTATGCCATTTTAAGGAGGGTAGTCAAATTATTTTCTGCTCATATTGTTATGGAGAGATTATTTCCCACTTTCATTAGTTGTTGAGTGGAGAGTATTTTTTTCTTTTAAGGCCTACTGTATTAAGTTTGTATAGCGGTTAGTTTTTGGAAATTACAACCTAGTGTGAGAGTTATTGTTGTTTCCCCTTGTGGAGAGATCTTGTTGTGATATTGTTGCTTCATGGAGAAAGTCTCATACAAAGTGCTCATTCTTGTCATTATCAAGCGAATAATATGCAACCCTTATTATAAGAATGAGAGTGCCTCATTTTGAAGGAGAGAGTAAAAGTGATTTGTGAATTGAAACAAATCTAGAGACGTGGCCAGGGAGGTGGTCCTAATGAACTTCGTTACCAAATTGTGTTATTCCTTACTCTATATTTCATTCTTTCTATTTTCTCTCTTTATGAATGTAATTTTTTAATTTTAAATTGTTAATCTGCACACATCAAAAAATATCTTTTTATGGGCTTCTCGATCATCGAGATTGCACATAAATTTATGTAGCACTCATTATAACATCTCTGCCTCATTTTTTATTTTTTCTAGTAACAGGTTGAGATATCTGGCTCTTCTAAGTGATGTAAATTTCATCTCTCTGATGCCTTTCCATATCTCTAATAATAACAATTAGTGTTAAAAAAAATAATCTCAATTTTTTAATAGAGATATTTTTTAGCTAAAGAGGATATAGAGGGTCATATGGAGAAAAGGAGGGGGCAAGCTAAACAAAGCAAGAGAAAATTACTATATCCTATGTAGTTATCTAGCTCTATATAATGAAATTATGAATCCCATCTAACTATCTAGTTTTTGATAATATAATTTTGAGTTTGAGTTATACTCTTTGTTCAATGTGTTTTTTATCTCAATAATCTTGTGTTAATATTTTTTATTGAGTATCTATAATCTTTGTGTATTATAATCCCAACATAGTGAGGATTCCTTGTTGAGATAATCAACCCTTTTAAGGATTGAGTGGTTATATGTTTTATATTGAGGATTATAAGTATTGATGGAGATGAAATTGAAGTTAATTCTTAGTAGTGGTTATCTTGGCGTTAAGAGGTGTAATTTTCATTTCGGGTTGAGTTACAAATTTCAATTTCACATCAGTTAATGAGATGCCAAAATTTCCATCAAATTCTTGCTCAAGTCTTTGGCCTTAACTCTTTGGATAACACAAGTCGAAGTAAGTGTCAAGATACATTCCATTTCCTACAACCAAACTTTCCACTATGAAGTCCTAGCAAATTGGGTGGTTTCTGTGGGGTGTACCATAACAATTTGGTGGAATAAGTAGGGGGGTTGTGGCGAAGTAAAATTATAAGTGTGTACACAAACAAATTCCTCTAGCCCGATAATGGGTCTAGCCACAACAGATACATTCTATGGAATATTTCCTTAGGTTAGAACCAATTAATAAGGCCTACCTCTTAGTATGCTTATCCCATTTGATGATGTCCTTGCTTGCTTGCTCCAACTATTTCTCGCTTCCTTCTTCAAGCACCTGAAACAAGTAAACAATAGCAAACAACAACCGTGAAAATAGACAAATTGTAACAAGTCAAGAAACAATAACCCGTGACTATGTAAGATGACAAATCATGTAGGAAATCAATCGATGGTTGCATATATTAATATCAAAGAGAAATTGCAACCATTGTCTTGAAGTTGCAGTCCTCCTCTGACAACACCAGGTTCCCACACACTTCTGCTAGCATTCCATGATGGCCTCAATCCACAATAGTTTTAAGTCTCTTCCCTTTAGGCTTCACTCTAAACCAAATCACACTTCTCCCTCACACAACTAGATAGCTATGTTGGCTTGATGGGGCCTAACCGAGGTTCAGATTTACTCAGCCAAACAAATCCCTACACTATTGGCCCTTTCGACATTAGCCCGAGGAGCGCGGACTAAAGTCTCACCTGAAGCAGTATGGAGGGATGCTGGAACCAAGTTTTCCCACCCTTGAGATGTCTGAGGTGTCGATTTAGTCCAACTGTGCCTACCTTCGCGCGGGTCACTTCGCTCACTGTGCTGACCTGGAGACATTCGTGATCTATTATAATCACCTTCGCGCAGCCCTAACCAGGGGTTGAGGTGCTTTCGCGCTACTATGGCAGTGATCTATGCATTTCCCCAAACTATACCGTGAATCTTACTTATCTTCTTAAAGATCTTAGTTAACTTTGTGTAAACAGATGCTTTATCTCACATTCACTTAATTATGACAGTCACATATGTTCGCGCATCATATAAATAGTAGAATTGAAATTAATACCCAATACATTCAATGCAGAAAACAGGAAATAAATACACATGAATGATATAAAACTTCTCTTTATTAATGTTTCCAACTGTTACAGACTCGACTCACCCTGCGCTCTCAGTTGTAGCAGTCTTTGCACTCAGCTGTAGACTATTGGCCTCTACGCACTTAGCTGCAAAGACATCTCCTACTATATGACCCAAAAATAGACCTTACACTTCAGATATGACTCAACTCTTCATCCTTAGATCCATGATTGATTTCCATTTTTTTATTTACACTTAGAGCCTCACTCTATTTATACAATCCCACGGTTCATAGACCATGGGTAGATCTCTACAGCCGACATTACATTACAAAATTGAGGGTGGACAACCCTATGACTCATTTACAAGCTACGCGCTCCGTGCCCACAAAATGCAGATTCTTTACATTGAAGTTACAATTTGTGAACAAAATCTGGGCTCTAAGCCCAAAAACTTTCCTTTGGGGATCCTACACCCAGCAAGCCCCCAACACAAACATCGTGACTCAACCTCAAATCATTCTATCGGTGCGGATATCTTTGTGTGAATACCTCCCAACTCTACCTGGATCGTTGCAAGATCGGCAGCACACTGAGTGACTATCTGCTACACTTCCTGGAAGCGTTGTTCAAAGATCGTTGTCGCTGAGTTGCTTTCCTGAACCTATTCCTCTGTTCCTTGCATGTGTGCAAGCTATGCTTCAATAGAGGTTGTAATAACAAAAGCCTCATCAATCTAGGTTTGTATGTGTGCCTTCAAAATGGCTTCCTTGTGTCGAGTAGCATCCACCTGCTCCTTGAACACTTTTTCCTGCTACATTCGCGCGAGCCTCCATGTAAGGGAAATCATCAACGCAATCCCTTTTACTTCATCATATTGTTGTTGTAGCTCACGCACCTATGTTTCTAGGCATTGTATGTTCGGGTCCTCCTGCAAAGTGGTGAGAACCTCGAACGAATCCTCGAAAAAACAGTTGGTGCAAGTGGTCTAGGAAGCCTACCAAATGGTCCCGGAGTTGGCCATCCAAGCAGAGGAACCAGCGGAAGCGTGCATATGGAAACTAGTAGCAGGGGTGTGTGACGCAAAGGAAGAGATGGCCAAGAGATTGTCGAACCGTAGTTGAAGACGCATCCTTCTACTCTGCCAGAGATTAAGGAACAGCACGGCAGCGTGATCACAGCAGCCATAATGGAGCTCAACAACACTAGCTTGTTGTTTACTCCAAACCAAAATAGCACTAGCACACCAACATTAACACTAGCTTGTGCTTGGGAAGAAGGGAGGTTTATATAGGATGAATGGATGGGAGATGGATCCTCTTCTCATGGGAGAAGGGCTTATCCCTTGAGGTAGATCCATCATTATAGGGGAAAGGAGCTCAAACTAACATCCTCAACCCCACCCAGCCAAACTGTTTACTAGGCTTCCGTTACGAAGCGTCCAAAGCTGGAAGCTTTAGCTCTTTATTTAAAAAACTTTCCATAATAGGACCGACACAATGCGAACACAGCTCAGTCGCTCTGGTCGGTGCTAGGGATAGTGTTATTATCTGCACACCAATGCAGGGGAGACAAAGGCCATTAGCATAGGTATTGTAAACTAGGCAAAACAGAAGTTTTAGGGGAAATGGTGCAAAAAGGAATTGATCTGCTCATGAAGAGGGACACAATGGGGGTTTCTTCATGAAGGTAAAACATACGGGGTTCACTATAGAGGTCCTCCAGGACCAAGGAATGGGGAGTACAGGGATAGTGACAAAATGTTGTGTAACAGATTCCCCCTAAACCGTGAAGCCCAAGATAGAGTGAGGGATGAAATGCTTTATGAACCAGTGTGGGGAACTGTAGTCTGTTGTCAAAAAACCTACAAGTAAGTATAGATACATATACATAGCTTAGAACTTTGTCAAATGATACATGAATCGTGGTATGGACACAGCCATCCAGAGAATGATCATATAAATGGATCCAGGTATGGGCGCAGCCATCTGTCAAAGGGGATCATAATAGAACTGAACCACAGTTGCAGCCATCCAATAATGAGAAGGATCACATCCGATAACTCATGGTATTATCGCAGCCACCCATCTGAAAGAGACATGCATACCAACATAACCATGTCACATCACTTCACAACCAGTACTTTTGTGATCTGAATCCAGGGTCTTACACTCCAACACGACCCGATAAAACTATATATTCTAACATGTGAATAGATGTGTTGACGTCAAACATACTAGAAATTCACTTGATTATCAATCAATGATGTAAATTGTTAACAAGCGCGAGAGAAACCACCAATAATGAAAATGATCCTCAAGGTACTGTCAGCACAATCCATGAAATATGAATAGAGGAACTGAAGGCGAACACCCATGAAATCACTCGATCGAAAGCCAATGATGTGAACTTGTCGTCGAGTGTGAAGAACTTGCCATTAGGGCATGCAAGCTCTAAGGCACTAGAAGGGAGTCCCTCGGTCAACTTCTCGAATAATGAGTTGAAGTCGACATGAAATGACTGTGTCGAAGGAGAGCCATGATGTTTCCCACATCATTGACATGAGACGAAAGGATACAAAATGATTTTGGATGATATAGAGAATCAGAGGTAAGTGTAACTACAGAAGGACAACTCTTGAACATATTAGCAACACAACTGGAAGTTTGGCAGCTTTTGGATCAATGGGATCGGTGGTCATGATGACGTAGCAGAGATCAAATGGAAGGAAAAAATGAATGGCCCAAACCCAGGAAGGTCAATGATACAAAGGAGGATATCCCAACCTGACATGAAGAAAAATGTGCATGTTTCAAGAGTGAGTTGTCGACACAACTGATAGATTTCCGAATTTTCCCCCACCATTTCTGGCCAGTACCCCAATTATTTTTTAATCACAAGATTGAAGGGGATAGCATATTCTTGCACTTTAAGTTCATCCTTCGGATGAATCCAACCTAGTAAGTTTAATGAGCCCTAGGAAGGAGAAGCTCATGTTCATCATGGTGACAAATTCGATGTCATTTGATAGTTTAACAAGTCCGCAAAAGGTGTAACTCGGTATCTTTTTCATGTTTAGAGACTTTGAAAAAGACACAGAAAAGAAAACTTCACATGGTCCCCTTTCGTACATTTGTGTCTCTCGAGACCAAAAAGGTAGAAAGCAATACTTGAGAGAACCACTTGACCATTCTCGTCAAGGAGCACCTTTTTCGTAAATAGTGCCTCCCAGCCTGAAAAGGGGTAAAATTATACTGGGCACATGATGTTTCATAGCCATTAATGAGTTTGAAACAATAAGGGCTCAATAATCTTTTCACTTTAAAGGGTCGGAAAAGAGCTAAAAGCGGACCCCCCATTTTATTCTCTTTTACGAGTCAAAAGGGAAAAATACTCGGAAATCTTTTCATATGAGCTTAACGAGTCAAGAAAAGAGTTTAAATGTGACTCATCATCATCGTCGAACATCCATCACCTGTTGCTATGCAAAAAGGTAAAGTGTATTATCCAGTTCTTGAGACAAAAATAGGTTACAACATTTACAAAAACCTGATATTTTCATGAAAAAATGAATAAAAAGGAGAAAAGTAAATATATTTTTACCATTTACCATTTTACCTTGTTGTGAAAACGTTTTACTCACTTTTGCCCTAATTGTTCCAGAACATATTGTGGGAGATTTGGGAAGTCAATCGACGAGCTGCCAGTTCTAGGTAAAATCTAAAGCCTTCAGCTCCATTTTCATGTCCTTTATTTATGTTTTTAACCATTTTTTTAGTTTTTTGTCGGGGTTTTTGAAAAAAAAAACACCCTCAGTCGACATGAGCTTTCGGGTACGGAATTGCATCGGCCGAGGGTGATTAACAAAGACAGTCACACCGTTTGGCGCAATTGTTTTGAAAACAGGTGCGCCAACGCCATGAATAGGGAAAAACCCTATTTCCTCAAAAAATCACCGTTTAAACTCAAATTTTATCGGCCAAGCATGATTTTTTACTCAAATTAATGGCTTTTGCAGGAAAGAATGGCCAAAAAGGGTGGACTGGAAAGAACAGGAACATGAGGATGTTGACACCCAGGAAATGAATGACCCAAATTTCCTGGGAGCTCTGAGGGCTTGCGGGCTCCTCAAATTCTTTCTTGAGCCAGGGATGCGGGCCCGGCCTGAGTTGCTTCGGTAGCTGATTAGTCTTTGAAACTTTAATAAGGAGATATTTGTCATTGGTGACCAAGAGCTGGAGTTGGAAACTTCAAATATATACTTCATCACTAGATTTTCCCGCAGAGGGGAACTAGTGAACATGTACGAGTCATGACCGATTGGGGCAAGCATATCTTCATTGCTTACTGAACACAACCCTGAGGCCCTGAAATCCAAAAGTGGGAAGATAGAGATTTTCAGTGTTCATGATCTGACACTGAAAGTGCTTCTATTGACTATTAATAGAGTGGCGGGGTCCCAAGCAGAACATGAGACCAACAAGTCAAAGTTCCTTTATGTTATCGAATGTACAACTCCTACAATTTTCAATTGGGCAGAGGCCATGAAGACCAACATCAAACACCAGTTGTTCAAAGCTAAGGCGGGGAATCTGAAGCAATTTTTCTTCGCATTTGTGCTTGTGACCTTCTTCTTGGAACGGGTACCACTGTTCCAATATCAGCTGACTAAGGTAGATCCTCCTATTCCATGCGATCCGTGGATGGCCCACTAGAGTTGCTTGATGCCCAGGATCACTAGGGTTCATCACATGTCATACCAACCCGCATCCTTTTGATGGCTACGACAACAGAAGATCGTCGTGGAGGACTAGCCATACAGTGGCACCAATTTCCATGGAGATCCAGATATGCCCTTACCTAGATGGAGAGGACTTCGATGATGAAGGTAAAAAATTAAATTTTTAATTTTGAGATTTTTTTAATTGTTTTTGGTATATATGTGCTTATAATATTTTTCTTGTTAATGCAGACGTTGGACCAGAGTGTCCTGCTGGGATGTCCCCAATAGCTAGGAGCATCCCTCACCCTATCCATGTTGCCACTCCTTATCAGGAATGGCGTGACAACGAGGAGGAGATCATGAGGAACCTTGAGGGGTTGACTCATGGTATCTTGGAGTATGCTCGGGTAGGAGACATTCTTCGTTAGTACCAGAGGCACACGGTGGGAGTCTCGGATCAGATCCGTCGATTGCTAATTCGTGTTGCATGAGCCGTATTATGCTACCATGATCACCATGTTGATTATTTCCTAGGTCCAACATTTACATTGTTTTAGGCATGCGTGCCACAGATATAAGATGCCTACGAGCTACTGATGTTATTTTAGACACACATATTTTTTTTTGGGGGTTCTGATGTATCAAACATTATCACCATATATATATATATATATATTATTTGTATTTTCTTGTCTACTATGGTACAAATATGTTTCGTAAATGTCTATCCAACACATGATTAGCTAATGCATCTGTCAATGTATTCATGCGTCTAGGAATATGATGATATGTAATGTAATCAAAATGTCTTTCCAATAGACGAATACAGAGATACATTCTCAATATTTGATGCTTTCTTACAAAATATTTCCCGTTGAGTTGAAAGAGGACAAGCTATGAATCTAGGTTGACAACGACCTCTCTAATGCCTAGATCGATGGCTTCTGACAATAGTTCGATGACCACACTATATTCAGCAATGTTGTTAGTTGTTCGACCTAGAAATATACCTTGAAGCTCAATCAACTCACTGTTAGAGTCATAAATAGCCCATGTCGCGAAAGTGGGTACTACGACAAGCACCATCAGCGAAACCAATGGGGGGAGTCGCAGATATCTGCAAAGCAATAAAATCATAATAAACAATAAATTTGTTTGAAATCTACCACACAAAACCACACTACACAAAAATGAATGACACACTAATGTACACAAGTAATCATGCAAGATGACCTAATCATAGTACTTCTTGAGGTAAATCCTATTTTGAGGCTTATCGAGAGGATTTCCTTCTTAATCAATAAGCTCATAGGCTCCTTTTTGCAAAACGCGTTTCACGATGTAGGGTCTGTTATCACAAAATCAAGCACTGAAGGGTTGCTGATCAGGTAGACTCTGTGTAACTGTTTCAGACCAATCTTTTGACTAAGGATTAGCCTCCCTAGCCTGAGAGGGCTCTCTCAAAAAAAAGTTATTGATTTTGATTGTTGATAAGAGGGCTAACTCTTGTAAAGTACATTTAATAAACATGTTGGCTGGACAGACATTACGAAGACTTCCATTGGGCTTATGGAGTTGATCATATTCAGTAAGCTATAACACTGCTCATGCATAGAAGTCATGGCATGTAATGTTTAAATACTCAAAACAACATCTCATAGAAACCTCAGCTTACAAATACACACAGGAAATTAGAGCAGCATAAGTGAATTCTGAGTGATTGTGTATTCATACAACTGTAAAAACATTAAACATAAAGCAAAACCACATATCTTGAGCATTTGAAACACTGTAAGAATCCTGAGAAGATAAGCAGCAAATTATATTACTAAACTAGGTTTTTACACAAGCCAAAGCAATACTCTATTTCTCAAAATATCCAACCCTTTTTACATTGCTGCTCTAGCTATATATAGAGTTCTTCTTCTAACTAATGAGATTCCTCCTCCAGCATGAGGGGAATTCGAATTCCTCCTTATTTGACACCTATTGACACTTAAACTAACTATTTAATACAAAAGACAGCTAACTAGGAGTCCTAGAGACCTAAAACAATTAGGAGTGTAACTCCTCATTATGATCAAAACAACCTTATCTAAACATTTAAGACATTATTTGACACCTAAAAATCCATGGTGTCGGACTTGATGAAGCCCATAACCTTCCACCTGTCCCTTGATGACTCATCCATTTGTTGTTCCTAGAAACTAGGAAAATGTCCCTTGCTCTGTTCTGGCTGAAAAATAGGTCTTGGGACAGAGCTCATAACTTCTGATAAAAAATGTATTTGGACAAACGGAAGGAGGTTTCTGTGAACCAATCCATGATTAACAAAAACCTCTCTTGTTTTTTTTTAAAATTGTTCCTACCGCCCAAAATAAGTCTTTGAAAAACAGTTGTCAAACAGGAGATGAAAAACTGCACCTACAGCAGTTTTGTAGCGCAAGTTCAACCATAAATTCCTCCCACCGCAGAATGAATTTGAAGAAACAGAAAGAGGTTTTTGTATTTTAGAATGTTATGAAGAAAAACCTCTTTCAGTTTGAAAAATGGAGTTCTCATCTGCTCAGGAAAGCTTCTGTAAGTTGACTGGTAAAAACAGTTTTTTTCTGCTAAAACAGGCTGCTACAGGGGTTTCGTAGCGCACTGTGAAAACACTGTGTAATTACAAAAACCACAGTTTAAGGAAAAAACTTTGACTTCATTGATCTTTCCTTTTTTTTGAAATGACTTTCCCATATACCATGAGGTTGTTCAAAACTGAAAACATAGACACCATCCTTTTAAAGTAAACTTCAAAAGGCAATCTATCAAATTTATTATTTAGCCTTACTTGCTATGGGATTTCCTTTATTGCAGGTGAAGTACTGAGCACGAAAACTGACCATAGAGCCTCCATTTTATTGAAATGATATTCTTTGGTT
>APFE030173839.1:254781-293068 GCA_000404065.3 Pinus taeda | reverse complement strand
TGAATGCCCTGACTTCATGTTAAGCTGATCTTGTTGTGGTACTGAAACATACTTTGCCTCCATAGCCCAATGGTAGCCAGCCTTCATCTTTCAACCTATAAACATATACAATTACAAACCATAGAGTTAGCCATCTATTCAAATCATTAATCAAAATCAATAACCCTTTGAGAGGTCCCTCTCAGGCTAAGGAGGCTAAGCCTTAGTCAAAATTCTGGTTTGAAATAGTTACTTGAAATTAACCTGGCCTGCAGCCTTCCAGTGCTTGATTTTGAGATAACAGGGTCCATGCCACATGGGTTCAAGCTTGCCTGCCCCCATCTTATCGTTAACTTGGTAGTATAGTAAGACAAAATCACCCTCAAAGAACATGCGAGGGGAGACCGACTGATCGAAATGGGATTTGACCCGTTTATTTTGTGCTTCGATGACCAAGGTGATGAAACAACGAGTCTCATCGAGTCGTTCTAAATATAAGAGGCATTCCTCTTGAGGTGATATTTTCGGGAGGATTTCAACAGCTAACTTGAGTGAAGGAATCTCGCATTTGATCGGAAATGTTTCTTCCATACCATAGACCATCTAAAATGGTGTGAAACCAGTTGCATCTTTGATTGAGGTTCGATAGGCCCATAGAGCTTAAAAGAGAATGAGATGCCAATTTGACTTGTGCATCACAATAGTACGCTAAAGCATTGTGACCAAGACTTTGTTCATGGCTTCAACTTGGTCGTTGGCTTGAGGGTAATATGGGGTCGAGCCATTATGGCCCATGCCCAATACAAATGTCAGCTCAGCCATCATGTAATCTCTGAAATGGGAGCCATGGTATGTGAAAATGGCTTGAGATATGTCGAACCTAGAAATAACATGGTTGAAAACGAATTGAGTCGTTGCCTTACCATCTGTAGGGTATAAAGGCATCGCTTCGTCCCATTTAGTGAAATAATCCACAGCAACGATAATATAGCTATGCCCCCTAGCCGAACGAGGGTTTCATGTCATATAATCGATGCCCCATGTGAAAAAAGGACCAACGGTAATGATGGGGTGTAGGTAAGAGGGTGGGGCACATATCTTGCGCTGGTAAATTTTGCATTTGTGGCACTTGCAAACAACAAGAATGCAACCCTTAAAGATAAATGGCCAAAAATAACCAGTGCGAAGGATTTTTTAGACTGTAGCATAACCAGACATAGGACCACAACATGCCCCGGAGTGGTAATCATTGAGAGCTCTTTCAGCTTCCTTGATCATAATGCATCAGTGAAGAATTGAATCGAAACCGACACAATATAAAGTATCGCAAATAATACGGTAGGGTTGGGAGTGATGTCGAATACTTTCGCGATCATCCTTGGTCAATGCGGACCAGAATGTGGACATCTGGAGATACACGATGATATCACTGTACCACGAATCAAGGGTGCTAATCAGAAAGAGGGTCTCATCGAGAAGTTGTTCATATGCACCAGCAAGGAGAGACTTGGAGGGAAGGGAACAAATCAATTTGGAAAAAACAAGTGACTTCTTAGATTTGGTCGTAGTAAATACCAAATTGAATTCTTGTAGGATCACAATCCATTTAAAATATTTCCCCCCATCAACTCACAAGTCAAGATATAGTTCATGGGGTTCCATTCAGAAATCACTATGGTTGTGTGCAAAAGGATATAGTGCCGAGAGCGTTTAATAGCCTAGACGGTAGCCAAATCCAATTTATCGACATGTGCATAACGCGTTTCAGTGTCAAGGAGATTTCGAATAAGGTAGTAGATCACATGTTCGTTGCCTTCGTTGTCATCTTGGACCAAGACCATAACAATGGTGCTAGGGGTTGTGGCTAGGTTAAGGAAGTAATCTCAATTATAGTCCAGTGGATGTAACAGAGGATAATTTACGAGGACATGCTTGGGGTCATCAAGAGATTTTTGGGCCACCTCGTCCCATACAAAGGGCGTTCCTTGTTTTAGCAACCGAGTAAATCCTTTATCTAGTCTGGCATAATTGGGTATAAAATGATGGAGAAAGTTGTCCTTTCCTTGCAGGCTCTGGAGTTGGTGCAATGAAGATGGAGGGGGTAAATTTACAATGGCTCGACTTTTAGTGGATCAAGGCAAATGTTGTCCTCGGAAATGATGAAGCTAAGGAGTCATCATGATTCTACGCAGAAAACACATTTGTGCATGTTTAACCAAATGTTATAGTGTCTGTAGCGCAAAAAATATGCCGAAGATGGTCTAGGTGATCTTGGCACTTACGAGAATTAGCAAGAAGGTCATCCAAGTAAGGCTGGACAATGCTACGAATATCATGAAACGCATAGGACATTACCTGCTGAAACGTGGATCCAGCTTTTTTGAGTCCAAAAGGGAGCTTCTTGTACGTAAATGTACCCCACGGATATATAAAAGTCGTCTTTTCTTGATCAACCGGTGCGATGTTGATCTGGTTGTAACCAGAAAAACCGTCCATAAAGGAAAAGATCTCGCTCTTTACACATTCATCAATGATTTGATCAGTGAAGGGAGTAGGATAGTTCTCTTTAGGACAGGCACGATTGAGATCTCGATAATCGACGCAAACATGAATAGTGCCCTGTTGTTTAGTCATTGGGACAATATTGGACACCCAGTCTGCAAGGGGGATGGGATAGATGAACCCATATTTGAGAAGCTTTTCAGCTTCACCCTTAATAGTGGTGGCCTTCCTAGGGTGCACTGGGCAAAGCCGTTGGCGAACGGGCTTTGCGTGCGAATACGTTGGTATTTGGTGCACTACAATCCTAGGATCAATGTCTAGAATTTATTCGTAGGACCATGCAAACACATAATGGAATTCATGAAATAGACGAGTATATGTCTTGATCTCATCCGAAGAACAAGATACCCCAATATGAACATGTTCAATGATACCGGGTTTGATAGAAATGTCAATCAGCATCGTTTGGGCAATATTACCCAAATTTCCTTTTGACCATACTACATGAGTAACAATTGGTAGCCGAAATGGAGAAGAGGACTCTTAGAAAATGGTAGACATGATCGTCAGGCAAGGCAGGAATGAGGAACGATGATGAGTATCGATCCAAGGTGGTTCCTCGAGTGACATGACTTCCATGATACCTTCATTAGCAAGGAAGGTCTCAGCTAAGGGATCAGGCGACTTCAAAGTTCCAAGCCACGGGGATTGAGAGTACATATTGAGAGAGGTCTTTGACATAAAAGAATCAGAGGATGCAGAACTCGAAGCCGAAACAATTTCCACGTAATTGACTTCGACAGGACTAAGCGGCATAACCTTGCCCCAAGCATCAACAAGATTTGGTGAAGGTATGACCCAAGGATCATATTTGACCAAGATCAGGTTGACAGAGGAAACATGAGGAGGTGGGAGTGGAAAAATTCCTATTAAGGCAGAATCTTTGAAAAGACCTACCCCCACACTCTCATAGGGAGCACCAGTGTTCTTAACATATGGAACATTTCCATCTGAGGAGGAAGAGGCAAAGAAAGACAGCTGGTTGACAGTGACAATCTTCCCTTGATGGGGAAAACGAATCACATGAAATAAAGAGGAGGCCATGCCATGCATGGCATGGGTCCAGCTTTGGCCAAGTAGAAGACTAGAATTGAGATTTATGTCAACAATTTCTACTTTGACTTGTATTGTCTTACCTTCTAGGGTGATGGCAAGGTTAGGTAAGCACCAAAGGGTCTCGAATCGTGCCCATTGAAAGATTCCAAAGTGTTCGGAGATTGGTTCAAAGTAGGAGAACCAATAGCCTTCCAGCATGCAGTCAACATGATGTAGGTGGAAGCACCTTCATCGATGACAATCTGGTGATGGTCTTCTCAATGATGATTACTTGAATAAGAAAGTGATCTGATGAGGCAGGCACGAAACATGGTTCTCTATATCAAAACATATCAAATTGGAATTGGTGGGATTGATGCCCCTGATAGCCCACAGCAATGATTTATGCTGTGATGGGTAGATTTTGAGTACCTCGAGAGCTGACATGGCTGGTGGCGCCTAAGCCAAATCCTCAACAATATCGTAGTGTTGAGCAGCTCTCGCGTTGGGATTACATGAGGATTTCTACAGCACAGCTCGAGAGGGTGGCCGCAAAGCGGAATCAAGGTTAGGGCACTCAATATGAAGAGGGCCAGAACTAGGGGTAGAAGAAGAAGGCGATGCTTCTTTCTCTTTCCCATCTATCAAAGCAGGAGTTTGATAGTCTTTCAATCTAGTATCCACATTAATAGGCGTACTCATCATGAACACTTGAGATCCAAAGGAAGAAGATTGGGGTTGGTCTACCATTTGGGTTTGCTGAGACAGAAACAACTCTTTGAGGACAGATGTGGTCCCTTTGAGCAAGCAACTAACTTCAGATCATCAGGGACAATCCTTAGTGTAGTGATATTCCTCGCAAATGAGGCAGGGATACTTAGGTTTTTGTCTTGAAGATTCGCCAGCAGACGATTTGGGAGGACCCTGTTTCGAGGCATCAGCTTTACCCTTGCCTTTGCCTTTCTTCTTTCCTTTCGAGGATTTGTCATTGCGGTAGACTGGACGGCATGGACCTTGAAGGTTTTACCAAGGCCACGTGGATTCTAGGATGAACTATTAGGAACAACATTTGGCACCAACTTCTATTTAGAAGAAGGTTTAGCAGGGGTCTGGGGTACTGAAACAATAACTCCATCAACGGAAGGTACAGCTTGTGACTTTGATGTTGTGGGATTGGATGATGGCCGCGGAGCATCAAATAATAACTCGTACAAAGTGCCAGACTGAGAGTAAACTAGATCTAAGTACTAGGCACGAGCGATGGCCTGCTCTTCAGTGACACATCCACCCATAGCTATATCGCAATCAATTGGGGCCACGAATGATTTGGTAAACCATTCAGTGAGAAACTGATCAACAATCTCAAATTTTATCAATTGACATCCACATCTCCATTCATGGATGCGATCAGAGATGTGTGTCCCAATATCTTGCTTAAGCGATGTGAGAAAATAGGTGCGAGTTTCATAGCGAACCGGCAATTGAAAATGCATGAGGAAAGTCATGGCTAAAGAGTTAAAGTCATGGTAAGTACTTCAAGGTAGCTCGATGTACCACTTCTCTGCAACACCCATGAGGGTTCGTTGGAAAAGACGGAGATGAATGGAATCGTCAATGTACGAGGTCAATGAGCACCAGAGGTAATATGTGATCACATGGGCCTAAGGATTTTGTTTAGCTTTCCCTTCGAACTTTGGACAATCACTTGGTATCTTGGACAGCACCGAAGGCCAGTACGGTGAATGAATGATTGGATCATTCGTAAGGTGAGATACATCTAGAAAGTTGAGTGTAGTCAAGAATGGAAATTGGGTGTTAAAATACATGGGAGTTCAATAAGCAGGTCCGTACAAAGGAGCCCATCCTTGCTGGTAAGGATTTTGGCCCCACAGTGGGGGATTTTGGCCATATGGCATCTCAACCTACCCCCATTGCGGATCACCTTGACCATAGGGAGGATTTTGACCTTGAATACCTTGGAATTGTCTAGCCAAAGGTTGCTGATAAGAAACGTACAGGTTAAAAATTTGTTGAGCCTATTGACCTTGGACATATGGATATTGGACCTGTTGTCTTTGAACATACGGGTGATGAACCTGTTGTCCCTTAACAACAGGGTTTTGGACCTGATGTCCTTGGGCATAAGGTTGATACACTTGTTGCCCTTAGACAAAGGGATTTTGTACCTGATGCCCTTGGCTGGTAGGATTATGAACCTCTTGACCTAGGACATGAGGATTTTGAGCTTGTTGTTGCAGGACTTGACCTTGACCCTGCCCCTGCAAGGGTTGATCGTGTTGATATGTATACAATGGTTGTTTTTGCCCTGGTTTATTTTGATGTTGCAAAGGTTGACCTTGCGGTTGCAAAATTTGTCCCTGGGGCTGCAGAGGTTGGCCCTACGAGGAAATAGGTTGAGAGGTGTACAGAGCATATTGCATATGTTGTTGCACGGTTTGTTGCAACTGTTGCAAGGGTTGACCTTGCATTTGTTGCAGTTGACCTTGTTGTGGGATGATTTTCCCTTACAGTTGCACAGAGAACCCTTGTTGCAACAAAGGTTTCCCTTGCGGTAATAAAGGCTACCCTTATTGTTGCAAGGGTACTTGAACAGTGCCTGAGAAATTTACGAACTGAATCTGGCCACAGCTAGGCTGCATGTACTACCTAGATTGGAGGGTGTAATGTTGATTAACCATTCCTTGAGAACCATATGGAACGTAAGGATTTTAGTAGTGGACCTGAGCCCCATAACGTTGTTGATACTGAACATTTCTTGATCCACACAAACCAACGGGATTCTGAACCTGATGGTACTGGACATTGCTTGATTCAGTAGAATCAGCAGGGTAATGAATAATACTAGAAGAAGACTGGTTTATATTAAGCATGTGAGCTTGTGAGTTGCTCACATTAGTTGCACCTAACACCATATAAACATTCAAGTTATGCCCCCCAAACAGTGGCACATCTTGGCCACTAACTAGAGGGATGGAGGAACTGACAGAGACATTCTTTGAGACTGTCGGTTGTGCCTGACGAGTAATTGGGATTGACGATACAAGGGTATTCGGAACGGTGGTTTGCACTGAGACTAAGGTAACAACCTGTTGCGGAGTCATGTTCGTAATGAATGGACCTGATGGTACTGGACATTTCTTGATCCACACAAACCAACGGGATTCTGAACCTGATGGTACTGGACATTGCTTGATTCAGTAGAATCAGCAGGGTAATGAATAATACTAGAAGAAGACTGGTTTATATTAAGCATGTGAGCTTGTGAGTTGCTCACATTAGTTGCACCTAACACCATATAAACATTCAAGTTATGCCCCCCAAACAGTGGCACATCTTGGCCACTAACTAGAGGGATGGAGGAACTGACAGAGACATTCTTTGAGACTGTCGGTTGTGCCTGACGAGTAATTGGGATTGACGATACAAGGGTATTCGGAACGGTGGTTTGCACTGAGACTAAGGTAACAACCTGTTGCGGAGTCATGTTCGTAATGAATGGACCTGAAGTAGGCATGGCGCCTGATGCCCAAACAAGGTTATGGTAAAGTGATGAGGCACTAGGTGTAACTGAAACCAACTATGCCAAAGACACATAGTTGGGTGGCAAACTGGCACGAATACCCCCCGAATAGGGGAAACCCTTGGGAGGAAAAGGCAACTCTTCCCCCTCAACAGTGTGTGGAGTAGAAACTTCAGACTCATCCAGAGAGGTGACTTGAGCATCTCCTTCAGGTTCCATGTCTAGAAACAAACGATAACGAATGGCTGAAGAAGTACAAGAGGATAGTTCCAAAGGAACACCCGGTTGGTCGTACAAACTGTAAGGATGTTGCGGTGATATCACAAAAGGGTCAAACAGAGGATTCGGAGGGTAGATAACCAGTCCAAGCTGATCGTCGGTGGTCGGCAAGTTCTTAGGAGTTTCAACGGGATTGTCTGGAGATTCCAGGTCAAGATCAGCAGATGACCCCGTATCAAAAGTAGGCGGAGGATGAGATGAAAAAGGTTGAATGCTCAGGAAAAAAAAAAAAAAAAAAAATAATCCAAGTTCAACAAATTGGTCCTCGAGTGACTCTAGTAACTTAGGAAACAACTCCTCAGACAATCTTTTAGATGGACGAGAGGAAGAGGAACTAGGTGAACCAGATGGTTCAGCCACAATGACCTTGTCTTAGTCAAGAAAAAAAAATTATCTTCAAGGCTTTAAAATGTTCTTTTAAGGGAAACTCACGATTTGGTCTCAGAAAAGACTAATAGGGTGTTTCTGGATCATGGGAAATCAATTATTAATACACATAAAAGACCGGTGTTCTTTCATTTTTTAAGAGTTGAGAAAGAAACAAAGATGACTCTATCGCTTTTGATTGGAAATGAGCTCGAAAGGAAAGTGCTCGAATGATATTTTAAGTTTAATGAGTCAAAAATATCAAATGACTACTTTGGATGATTTAAGTAAACAGGATTATCAGGCAACCATGAACTGAAGAATACCTCCCGATAAACCGAGAAGTATGAGCAAGTAATCTCCCCGAATGTTGTTCGGTGTATCACCTTTGCAAGGCGGCCGACTTGGCTTCCTAAGGATAAAAGAAGTGCAGCCTAGAGCGGTCTCTTATTATATACTCGACAATACAAGGAGCACAAATCCATATTAGCACTGTCTAATGTTGAAGCTAACGACATCCGTTAGGTTTAAAGACGTCGAAACACGTCTCTAGCCTAGACCTTCTAGATATGATCATTAATGTCAAATGTGCCTTAGGTTAATTGAATTCATTTTAAAGTTTATCTTGAGTTATGTTTTAGTTTTCAGGTCTTAGCAATGCGTCTTGAAAAAAATTAAATGCAACTAAATGAGACAAGACCCTTTCAATTTGATGAAATGCCTACACTAGAGAGGACAGAAACTACTCAATCAAATGCAAACAATCAAGCAACTGAAAATGAAATGATCTTTCACTACCTTACTTTTCAAAAAAAAAAAACTAAGGAAAAATGCATTCCAATTCCTAATTTCCTGACAAGCACTTATCTATTAGTCCTTTCAAAGGAAAAAAAATCATTTTCCTGTTCCAAATGCCGATGCAATTCTAATCTTTTAATGATGCAAGCTATCGTAGCACAATGATGCAACAAACTAGAATTTCATACTTTTTCATGAAACAACGAAATAAACTTTTCGCATATAATTCTTCAGTGAAAAAGTTCTCGAGACAATAAGCTCTTCAAGGAAATGAAAAAATGAAAAGAGAAACTCATTCAGGCCAATGAAACACTGACCTTACCAACCACAAGATAAGCAATGTGTTCCATGGCGGAAGAAAAACATTTAGAGAAGCAAACGAAAACTTTTCAAACTTGTGTAATAGAGGTCAAAGTCGTAAAAGGACCAAAAATGAAATGCAAGGAGTAAGTACACCCACAACCTAACTTACTGAGTTCACAAAAAGTTGAATGGACAACAAACTAGATGCCCTAGTGTCGCTAACCACTCAATGACTCAATCAATCAAGTAGAAAGATGATAAGCCAACAAGAAAATAAAAGCAAATGAAAAGCATCTATCTAGTCATGGAGAAAATGGTTTAAAAGGCTTACAAGGTCAAAATCACAAGTGCAGAACACACTAGCCAAGATTGGGTTTAGGCCCTAATCTTCACTTACAAGCATCGGCTCGACCGCCTAACTGACAGCAAGCGCTAGAGGCTGGTCAGCGCAATTATTTCCCAGCAACTCACACTAATCGGTGTGACTGTCAACGAATTAAGCGCATTGATCGAGGGATCTAAGGAAAAAAATAAAAAATTAAAATTAAAATTGAAACAGGGACCAAATCTACTACTACGAATTTTAGACTCATGCCAGTAAGCAGGAGAAAAGAAACATAATCAAAGGGAAAAAGTGGAACTAGAAAAGTTCTCACGAAATCATGAAATCCAAGACAAACAATAGGATTGGGATTCCCCAGCGGAGTCGCCAATTTGTGTTGAAGTAAAATTATAAGTGCAGACACAAACAAATTCCTCTAGCTTGATAATGGGTCTATCCACAATAGATACATTCTATGGAAGATTTCCTTAGGTTATAACCAATTAATAGGGCCTACCTCTTAGTATGCTTACCCCGTTTGATGATGTCCTTGCTTGCTTGCTCCAACTATTTCTCACTTCCTTCTTCAAGCACCCGAAACAAGTAAACAACAAAAAACAACAACCGCGATAATAGACAAATTGTAACTCAACCTACTGAACAAGTCAGGAAACATTAAGCCATGAATATGTAAGATGACAAGTCATGTAGGAAATCAATTGATAATTGCATATATTAATATCAAAAAGAGATTACAACCATTGTCTTGATGTTGTAGTCCTCGTCTGACAAGACCAGGTTCCCACACACTTTTGCTAGCATTCCATGATGGCCTCAATCCACAATAGTTTTAAGGCTCTTCCCTTTAGGCTTCACTCCAAACTGAATCATACTTCTCCCTCACACATCTAGATAGCTACAACTAGGAATAACTTGTTGTTTACTGCAAACCAAAATAGCACTAGCACACCAACATTAACACTAGCTTGTGCTTGGGAATAAGGGAGGTTTATATAGGATGAATGGACGGGAGATGGATCCTCTTCTCATGGGAGAAGGGCTTATCCCTTGAGGTATTTCCATCATTATAGGGGAAAGGAGCCCAAACTTGCATCCTCAACCCCATCCAGCAAAACCATTTACCAGACTTCCATTATGAAGCTTCTAGAGTTGGAAGCTTCATCTCTTTATTTAAAAAACTTTCCATAACAGGACCAGTGCAACTGGAACACATCTCAGTCACTCTAGTCGATGCTAGGGATAGTGTTAATCTTTGCACATCGGCATGGGGGAGAGAAAGGCCATTAGCGTCGATCTTATAAACTGGGCAAAACAAAAGTTTCAAGGGAAATGGTGCAAAAGGGAATTGATCTGCTCATGAAGAGGGACACAATGGGAGTTTCTTCATGAAGGAAAAGCATGCGGGGTTCACTGTAGAGGTCCTCCATGATTAAGGAACAGGGAGTATAGGAACAATGACAAAATTATGTGTAACAGGGGGCCATAGTATATCCGAGTCGTCCATGTAACTTGGCGTCACTACAATGTGGTTTCCACTACACCCGCCCCACTCGAGTGTTAACCCATGACAATCCTAGGAGTTTGCATAGTCTTGTTATGCCGTAGATCTCAACACCCCCATGATCGCATTGTTCAAAAGGTGATTTCTTGTCTATAAGGGCCCAAAAATAGTCTTTGGAGGCCCCATAATCTTGTTGGCACATAGATCGTTCATCCTCGTGATCGCATCATTAAAACTTGGTTGGTTTTTAAACAAGGGAAGTACATAAAGAAAGGTTGGGAATACACAACAAATTTGAGCATAAGAGATAATTTTGAGGTTGCAAAAGTAAGGACCAAAGCGACATTAAATCTTCATGTCAAAGCATAATCACTCTTGAGCATGGCGAAAAGGGATAGAAGATAATCTCAAGGAGAAAGTGGAAGGAGACTTGTAGGAGCAACTAGAGGAAGGCCTATAGTGAACAAAATCTTAGAAGAGGAGATGAGGTGTATTAAACAAAGGTTTGAAGCAATAGAAATTACTTAGAGGTGAGGAGCTAATACAAGAAATGTAAATGAAGCAGAAGGAGAACCTTGTAGTGAAGAAGGAGGAGGAGAATCAACAAAGTATAAAATTGTAAAGATGATAGCCAAAATGAGTGTCAGATGAAATATGTAATTACTTGTATATGAAGGTCATTTGAATGTTGATGAATTAATGGACTGGATAATTTCCATGGACAAGTATTTTTATTATGAAAAAATAGATGTGGAAAAGAAAGAGAAGTTTGTTATCACTACGATGAAAGGACATGCAGTTTTTTGGTGGGATGAAATGTAGGCAGACAAGAAAATAAAAAGCAATACGAAGATTAAAAATTGGGATAGAATGGTGGAAAAAATAAAAAAATAAATTCAAACCCAAGGATTACCAGTTAAACCTTTTGAAAGAGTTGTGAAACCTTAAACATAAATCCATGAGAGGGAAAGGCTATACTGAAGAATTATATAAATTCAACATTAGAGTTGGACACATTGAAGAGGATGTAGAGAAAGTTTTCAAATATCTTAATGGATTGAGGAATGAGATTCAAGATGAGATTGGTATCTTGAATCTAAACATAGCATTGGATGCATGACTATGTTTGTTTGAAAGTTGAGGAAATGGCTTCTAGGAAATATACTTAGAAGGTAAAAGGAAGAGGTTATGCTAGAGACAAAGGATAATCAAGTAGCAGATAAAGATTTCAACCTCCAAAGGAAGGCGACGGGATTTCAAATAAACAATCATCAAGAGGAGGTGACTTTAGAGGAAGAAGATCTTTCTTTAGAGGTAGATGCAAAAGCAGAGACTACGAACCCAAATGCTAAAATTGTGGACAATTGGGCCATATATCATGGGGATGCCCAAATAATACTCCAATAGGTCAGAGGAGTGTGAAGGAGGTAGAAGATAGAGAGAAGAATGAAAATAAAATGGTAACTAAAGAATCTATTGAAGTAGGAGAATCCCTATTGTTGAAGAGAGTTTTGATTAACTCAGAAAAGGTAACTAAGGAACCAACACAGAGGATAAGTATGTTTAGGACCATGTGTAAGTCAAGAGGTGAGTGTTGTATGGTTGTGATTGATAGTCGTAGCACATATAATCTTGTTTCTACAAAGATGGTTGAAAACTAGATTAAAAAAAATACCACTTCCTACTCCTTAGAAAGTTTCATGGTTACAAAAAAGGCATCAAATCAGCAATGTAGAATAGATTTCCAAATTGGAAGGTATACAAATGAAATATTGTGTAATGTAATTTCCAAGGATGTTTGCCATATTTTTTTGGGAAGACCATGGCAATTTGATAGGAGAGTTATCCATGATGGCAGAAGGAACACCTACACACTTCAAAAATATGGTCACAAACATACATTACTACCCTTGCAAGGTGAAGGAGTTAAAGAAGAAGTTGGTCCTAGTACATTGTTGTTGACTGACAAGGATCTCTTACAAGAGGTCAAAAATAAGGAAGTATGTTTTGCCTTGATTGGTAAACCCATGTTCTTTCGTATCATCATAGTTTTAGATGATTTTCCTAATAAAGTCAAGGTTATATTGGATCATTTTGCAGACATGATTGTGGATGAATTACCAGGTAATTTACCTCCTATTCAAATCATTAACCACTATATTGATTTAATTTCGAGAGGAAGTCTTCCAAATAAAGTGGCCTACAAAATGTCTCCTCGAGAAAATGAAGTGAGGAAGCACGTAAAAAAAAATGTTAGATAAGGGCCTCATTAAAGAAAGCCTCAATCCATGTGTTATTCCCACTATTCTTAGTCCAAAGAAGGATGGTGGATGGATGATGTGCACAAACTCGAGAGTCATCAATAAGATAACTATCAAGTATAAAGTTCCTCTTCCATGTATTCATGATCTAATTACTTGTCTGAGTTGTGCTAAATATTTCTCGAAAATTGATTTGGAGAGTGGGTACCATCAAATTCAAATTAGAGAAGAGGATGAATAGAAATCAAATTTCAAAACAAACCATCGATTTTAAGAGTGGTTATGATGCCTTTTTCCCTTATTAACACACTGAGTACTCTTATGAGATTGATGAATGAAATTCCGAAGGAATATAAAGGAAAGGTCATCATCGTTTATTTGGATGACATTTTAGTGTAAAACCATACAAATGAGGAACATTTGAGACATCCCAAACTGATTTTAAATATCTTGCAGCAAGAAGGGATGTTGATCAATTTGAAGAAATGTACCTTTATGAAAATGGAATTGGTGTATATTTGGGCTTTGTAATTTCTTGGCTTGTAATTTCTTGACCCATGGAATATATTTGAGGAAAATAGCTTTCACAGTCTCACAATTTTTTATAGAAAATTCATCAAAAACTTCAGTAGTATATGCTCGCCTATTATAGATACCATTAAAGAGAGCAGGCAATCCTTCAAATGGATTGTAGTAGCTTATTGAAATTTTAAAATATTAAAACAAAATATCACCTAATAGCATGTTTTGGCACTACTAGAATTATATAATATTTTTGAATTTAAAACAAATGCGAGTGCAACTGTCATGGGAGTAGTGTTAAGTCAAGAAAGAAGGTCAGTTTTTTACTCTAGCAAGAAGTTAAATGAAGCCAAGGAGTAATATTCCTCGTATGATAACAAATTTTATGTTATATTTCAAGCCTTGAAAAAATTGAGTCATTACTTGATGCCCTGGAATTTGTCTTGTATATTCACAATCATGCTATGCAATTGTCAGCCAAAATTGAACCAAAGACATACTAAATGAGTAGAATTATCATAATTTTACTTTTTTTATCAAGCATATGAGTGGTTCATCAAACAAGGTAGTTGATGCTTTAATTAGATTCAACTTGATGCTGCAATAATTCCAAGTTGATTTTTTAGGAACTAAGAGATATGTACACGGATGATACAAATTTCAAGGGAGCACATGTAGCTTGTGAAAACCCAACCAACATGTCTGAACAGAGTTTTCAAGCTATATGATCTAAGATGGCTTGTTGTTCAAAGAAAATTGACTTTGGATATCAAAATGTTCCATGAGAGATCATTTTAAAAGGAAAAGCATAGTGGTAGATTATTAAGACACTTTGAAGCTAACAAAACTTTTGATCTATTATATTATTTTTATAACTGGCTAGGTATGTGAGTTGATGTAAGGAGACGTTTTGAGAAATGCAGAATGTGCTTGCGGTCGAAATAATGAGTCAAAACATAGGATTATACCAACCATTTCCAATTTCAACCAGACCATGGGATTATATTAGTATGGGCTTTGTTTTAGAATCACCTTGAATCCAAAAGGAAAGCAAGTCCATCTATGTTGTTGTGGATAGATTTTCTAAAATCACTCATTTTATTGCTTGTGTTAAGACTAATGATGCAACTAATGTAGCTAATTTATTCTTTAAGAAAATAATAAGGTTACATGGGTTTCCCAAAAGCATTATTTTAGATTCAGACACAAGATTTGTGGGCCATTTTTCGAGAACATTGTGGAAGAAACTAGGCACCAACTTGAATTTTAGTTAAGCTTATTACCCACAAATATATGGGCAGATAGAGGTGGGGAATGGGATTTTGGAGAACAGTTTGAGATGGCAAGTGAACATTCCAAGCTATGGGACCAAGTGCTTGCTCAAGTGGAGTTTGCTTATAGTAATTCTCCCAATAGAAACAATGGAATGAGTCCATTCTAGATAGTACATGGAATAAATCCAAGAGGGGTTTATTGCATTGATAAATTTGGGAAAGTAGGAAATTAGGTGTTGAAGGTGAAGAATTTTGTGGTAAGCATGCAGGGGCTGCAAGAGAGGGTCAAGCAACAACTACAAGAAACCAACAACATGTACCAGCATGTACAAAAAGAAAGGAGATATAAGAGGGAAACATTGTGACTTTGAAGTTAGTGACTTAGTAGTGGCTTATATCAGGAAAACAATGCTTCTTAGAGCGGCATACAACAAATTAAATCTTAAGAAAAATGGTCCATGTATATTCCTAAGGAAGTTTTTTCCAATGCATATGAACTAAAATTCCGAGGTAATATTAGGATTTCACCAATTTTCAATGTAGCAGATTTATATCCTCTAAGGAGACAACAGATGCACCTATAAGAGATGAAGGTTAGACCTATAGATGGAAGACCAATTGCCAAAAGTATTTCAAATAAAGATATAAGTAGTGTTGGAAAAGAGGGTGACCAAGAGAACTAGAGGAAGAGAATATTTTTAGTATCTGGTCAAATGGAAAAATCAGCTAATAGAAGATACCAGTTGGATGACAACAGTGAACATTTCCAAATTTGGCATGGATGTTGAAGAATTAATGGAGAAATCCTTTCCACCCTTGTAGTGTAATGTAGGAGCATCTTAGCAAAGAAATTATTTCACCAAAAGGAATGGTTCCTTTTGAATTTTATTTAAATTGTGATACTGTAATTTAGAACTTGTGTTATTTTGGAGGTTATGTTGAGGTGTTTGTAAGAGACAAATGTAGAGAAAATGTGGCCCAGTGCAGTGATGATTCCCTATTGAGATAATCAACCCATTGAAGGATTAAGTAGTTGTAGGATTTATACTGAATATCATAAGCACTTATGGAGAGTGAAGTTGAAGTTAATTATTAACAATAATTATTTTGAGGTAAAGAGGTCTAATTCTTGTTTTGGGTCGAGTCGTGACTTCTAGTTTCCCACCACTTAACGAGATGCCAAAATCTCCTTCAAGTTATCGCTTGAGTCTCAGACTTTGACTCTCGGGATAATGCAATTCAGAGTAAGTGTCGAGATACTTTCCATTTCCTAGAACCAAAACTTGAGTTTTCACTTCAAAGTCCAACAAACTGGGTGGTTTATGCGGGGGGTTATAAAATGGTTTGAGAGAATGAGCAAGGGGGCATAGTATATTTGGGCCATCCATGTAACTTTGCGGAATTACCGACTAGTTTCCATTGCGTCGTCACCCCCCCTGTACACAAGAAAGTGTTAACCCATGATAGTCGTGAGAGGCCTCGTACTCTTGTTGGGTTGTCAATCTGGCCACTCCCGCAATTGTGTCGTTCAAAAGGTTATTGCTCACCTCACAATCTGGTCACTCCTGCAATTGTGTCATTCAAAAGGTTATTGCTCGTCTTGCAAAGCCTCACAATCTGGCCACTCCCGCGATAGTGTTGCAAAGCCTCACAATCCCATTGGGCCATAGATCGCTTATCCCCATAATTCACCATTGAAAATTAAAAGACAGTTGCACACAACGAGAGACCGATAATACGTACCAAAAGTTTGAGCGATAATACGTACATTATAAATGAATACCAGCTATGGGAGCTTTAAAAATTAATACTTCACACGCTGAAATAATGGAACATATTCCAATGTCGTCAATCAAATGCACGTTAGATGCTACTTCACACGTGAGATTTATTAATTTGTTAAAACACATTGCATTAATGATTCACCTAGGTGGAGGTTATTGGATGTCCATGTGTACAAGCAGCGAAGAGTTGCACTATACAAGATGGTGGTGTAGATGGCCTTTCTAGTGTATTAAGTTGTTTTTATCTACATTAAAGTTATGGTTTAAAGTTTTAATGTTTTGGTATTTTCATTAATTTTGTTTGAATTTTGAAAAGAAATTTATTAGAATCACAAATTTGAGTTATGAAATTGATAAAAAAAAATTGGTAATATAAAGGTCTTTTCAAAGTAATGGATTTTTTTATCTTAGAATTTTGTGATTCGCAATGATGTTTTGAAATTCTCTTTCGGATTAATCACATCATTATTTGTCGGTCGATGTTTCGAACCATCTAATGTGGTTCATCCTCATAACAATTTTGTCTTGAGGATGAACCATATTAAATGGCTCGAAACGTCAACCAACAAATAATGATGTGATTAATCCGAAAGACAGTTTCAAAAGTAATGGATTTATTTAAACATTAAAAAACACATTTATAACAATAAAAGACATTACAATTTCACCAAAAATCTTGTTATTGACTTCCAATAAAAAATATCAAAACATACAAAAAGTTAGAATGCACCTACATTAAACAAGTGAAATAGCAGCAAAGTTGCTTATGCCTCTAAAGAATGTTAGAATATGCTTTTTTTAAATATGCACTTCATATGTGCTGACTTGAGGGGGCCTGACCCAGGCTCGGAGTTATTTAGCCAAACAAATCACTACACTACTGGCCCTTTCGGCATCAACCCGCAGAGCGCGAACTGAAGTCTCACCCAAAGCAGTATGGGGAAACGCTGGAACCAAGTTTTTGCACCCTTGAGATGTTTGTGGTGTCGATTTAGTCCAACTGTCCTTATCTTCGTGCAGGTTACTTCACACATTGTTCTAACCTTCAATACCCTCGCAATCTGTTATAATCATCTTTCGTGCAGCCCTAACAAGAGGTTGAGATGATTTTGCGCCGTTATTGCAACGAACTGCACTATTTCCCCAATCTACACTGCGAATCTTACTTATCTTCTTACAGATGTTAGTCAACTTCGCGTAAACAGATATTATATCTTGTATTCACTTAATCAATGCAATCATATATATTCGCGCATCATATAAACAATAGAAGTGCAATTTATACCCAATATATTCAATGCATAAAACTGCAAATAAATACACATAATAGATATAAAACTTCTCTTTATTAATACTTCAACTATTACAGACTCGACTTGCCCTATGCACTCAACTACAGGGGTCTGTACACTCAGCTGCAGACTACTAGGCCTCTGCGCACTCAGCTGCAGATCCTTCTCCTACTCTACCACCCAAAACTAGACTTTACACTTGAGATATGACTCAACTCTTCATCCTTATCATTATTATTGAGTGATTGATCGATGTCTTAGCTACTTAGAGCCTCGCTCTATTTATCCAATCCCATGGTCCGTGGACCATGGGTAGATCTCTGCAGCCGACATTACATTACAAAATTAAGGGCGGACAAACCTATGACTCTTTTACAAACTACGCGCTCCGCGCCCACAAAATGCGGAGTCTTTACATCGGAGTTACAACTTTTGACCCAAATCTGGGCTCTAAGCCCCAAAACTTCCCTTGGAGGATCACGCGGTCAACAGGCCCCAACACAAACATCGTGACTCGCCCTCGACTCACTCTGTCGGCGTGGAGATCTTTGCGCGAAGACCTCCCAATTCTGCCTGGATCGCTGCAAGATCGGCAGCGCATTGAGCGGCTACCTTCTGCACTTCCTAGACGCACTGTTCAGAGACCATTGTAGCTTAACTACTTCCTTGAACTTGTTCTTGTGTTCCTTTCATCTACGTGAGCTTTGCTTCAATAGAGGATGTAATGAAATACGCCTCATCAATCCACGGTTGTAAGCACGCCTTCAAAACTATTTCCTTGTGTCGAGCAGCATCCACCTGCTCCTTGAGGGCTTTCACTTGTTGCATCCTCACGAGCCTCTGTGTAAGGGAAACCGTATGCGCGGTCCCTTTTACTTCATCATGTTTCTGTTGTAGCTCGCACCTCTGTTTCTAGGCATTGTATGTTCGGGTCCTCATGCAAAGTAGTGAGAACCTTGAACGACTCCTCAAATAGCTTTGTGCAGTCTTTCACTGCACTGTTGACCTCCATTATTGTTGTTGTAATCGCGCTGACACGTTTTTCCTTAACCTCTAGCGGAGTTGAAGGCTGCTCCTTCAATTGCAGTTTGGCTATTTGGAGCTTTAGTTCGAGCTGAACCCTGGCCATCTCTTCCTTTGCCTCGTGCACCCCTGTTGCTAGCTTCTGGACGTCCGCCTCCACTAGTTCTTCTGCTTGGATGGCTAGCTCTAGGACCATCTGATAGGCTTCCTCGAACACCTGTACTATTTTTCAGTTTTGTGCCACTACCTCGTTGCACTGCAAGCTCAATTGTTCAATGTTGATGCGCTGCTCACTCATGACCTGGAGCGTGTGACCCTCCCTGGCTTGCAGTTCTACAGCAACTCTTTCCTACAAAACATAGAGCATCTCTCGAGGGAGTGTGGCCATATTTAGCCCGATTCCCTTAAGCTCGCTAACCATAGGCCTATCGGCCTCATTTTCTGTAACGAGTGCTCCCTCTGGCAGCACTATAGTGTTCGTCATTCGGGCACGTAGCATTTCCTCAGCCATGGACGTGCCTACTGCGAGGTTGGTTGACACAGTGCCAGCCTGTGGAGTGCGCACCTGCAACTCCTGTATTTTTGCTCGAAGAGCCCCCAATACCATCTAGTGTTCCTCCGTGAACTGTTGGAGGATCTTCGTGGTGACGTCCCTCACCGTCTCCCCAATGTCATGCAGATCCCCCTCAGTGAGGGTGATCGGGTCGAAATAAGTCTTGGAAGCCTTCGACTTCTTTTGCGGCCCTACCTACTCTCTTGGGTGTTGTCGTTTCAGCTATGTGGAGGTTATCTGCAGGTCGGCGCCACCTTGCTCTGTATCTATTTCCTGTTCGAGCGAAGGCAACTTTTATCCTTCGTGCTCTTCTGTTGCCTTTTGTTGCTCTTCCACCACCTTCGCAGCATTCCTCATTGCCTAGGCCTTGGATGTTGCTGCTTCATTCCTATGCTTCTCTACCAATTGCGTCATCCACAGCTTCACCTCATCCTCTTTCCTCTGTGCGGCAGACTTCTCTACTTCCACTGCGGAGCTGGCTGGAGCGCGCCACCCCGGTGGCCACGACTCAAGAACCACGAAGATGACATCGTTTATCGCCAGGTAAGGTAGCTCATGCCATGTCTTCACGGCGTCCTTCCACGCCTTGATGTAAACATGATAGAAATCTTCCTTGAACTCCACGAAGCTCTACAGACTATTATAGACTGTGGGCGATAACCATGGCTTGCAATTAATCCCCATTCTGATGTTCATCTCCATGAACACCCAGAATATCTTACTATCCCTTATCCTCTGCACATCTCTAGTTGCCCATAGCGAAGCGTACTTCGCTGCCTCCAAAAGGTCCTGTGCGATCGTCGGGAATTGGATGTCCTCAGGCAATTCCCAAGCCACCAGTACTAGAGACAACAACAACCATGCATAATGAAAAGTCTTCCCCTTCTCCTGTGCCTCGTGGCAGTTCTCAAGGAACTCTTCACACAAGTAGGTTGCCCAATTAAACTGGACCCCTTCTATGCATTGCGCGGCAAGTGCAACCACTGGCGCAGGTACCTCATCCGCACGGCACTTCCACATAACCTTCCTTGCCAATATCTGCGTCGCGACTTTAACCGCAGGGTTGTTGATGCTAGAAATCACATACCCTCTCTTCTTTTCCAGCGTGAACTTCTTCTTCATGGCCTCCGCAATGGCCAAATCATCACTCTAACCCTCCGAGATGTTCGCTGGGTCCTCCATTTGCAAGGGAGCCGGGTAATTCTATGAATTAAGTGGTCTGTGATGGGGATGGGCTCCTCCAACCACAAGCACCCATCATGCACCAAGAAGAGCAATTGCCTGATGACAAAAAAGGTCACTGGCGTGCGACGGTAATGCGGCACCCAAAGCAGGTTTAACAACCCTACCTTTTCTATACCTCTCAACCACTTACGTGGCTCCAACTCTATGACTCCAGTCGGGGCGTCTTTTTTCTGGCGCATCAGTTACGCGATTGCCAAATGTGGGAATCATGGTTCATGAGATTCCAGTCTTCAAATTTTAATACAGGTACTCACCCCAAGTGCGCTCAGTCAAAAATAATGTCATCAGGGAGTAGTGGAGTCTGCAGAGATATTTTGCTCTCATCTATGTCTTTGGGCACCTTTGCTTTACCCTTCCGCGGAGGAACATATGCGGGCAACCTGGTAAGAGGGTCCGCACCCCGGGTGTCAACCTCCATTTCTACATCCTCCTCCTCCTCTACCATCATTTCTTCAAATTCTTCCTCCTCATCAACCTCCAAATTAATAGTTTTCCCATTTTCTTCCATGCTAAGCTTAGTCCTTAATGGGTTCCTAGGGGATACACGCACTAGTACCATAGCTTTCTTGTCTTTTTTGGGTCTCGGCATGCGCGGTGGTTTAGGGATTTCTGCGACTATCCCGACACTTTTTGGGACTTCTACTTTTGTCATGTCCTGCGCGGCTTCCTCGGCAGTCATTACTCTGGTATCCATGGCTTCCTCAAGTGCTGCCATAGTGTTATTCCACAATTCTCTTAACAGCTCAGGTAAATGCTCAAACAACGAATTCGCCTTGAGAAGATTGAACAAATCTGGGTTCATGAATGTATGTCCGCGCAACAGCTCAATCCTCAAATTTCCAAGTGTTTATTTCTGGAAAGCCCTTTGAAATTTATAGTATCTTTTAAATTTGAATTCAACCATTCCCCCCACATTCGATCCATTAATGCTCGATTGGTGGAAGATTTTCAAGAATCTAGCCCATAAAGTTCGCCTTAAATGCCTATCACCCGCTCCATTTTGTCTCAAACCAAGCATCACATCATGAATAGTGACTGTAACGGTCACTTTCTAGTTGACCCGCGTGGCAGCGCAGCTACCCTCGCACTGTCGCGGACCCTGTGACACTTCGCTACTGCGCGCAGTCCTGACATCGTGCAGCTCCCAGGCAGAGTAATTTATAGTCCCGCACCTCCTTTCAGCTACCTGGAGTGCTAAGACTATGCTTCTGTCGGCTAGTGAGATGGTTGAGCCCCTTGTGTATGCCTTCAAATGACTACCATTGACTTTTCCTAGGAAGAGTTCTCCATTTAACTTTACCAACTGCATCGTGCCACCATCTATGATCTACTTAATAACATATGGTCCCAGCCAATGCATTCTGAGCTTCCCTGGGAATTTATCGAACAGCAACACAAAATCGTTCACCTTGAAGGTGTGCAACTTAATATGTTGATCGTGCCAAGCATTTTCGTGCTACTTTTGGACCTGCTGGTGAAATCTAGCCAAACATCGTTCCTCCTCGAGCTCCTCCAACTGTGCGAACCTCTCCTCCAAAGCTTTGTGGTCCGTCATACCTGTGAGCATTGCGATGCACAAACTAGGCATGATGTATTCCATAGGCATTACAACTTCCACTCTATAGACCAGCCTAAAAGGTGTCTATCCCATTAGTTTCTTCCATGTCATCCTATAAGCCCATAATACTGCAGGTACGCACAGGTCCCAATCACTTTGTTGCGCATTACATACTTTGTTTAGTGTGTGGCATACCTTGTTGAATGCTTCTGCATAGAAAACTGTCTATGCGATTGTTCTTTATACATAATGTCTTCCCAACATTAAGAGCCAATTGCACATCGGTCCCCCAACACATGTTTATTGACCAAGTACTTCAGTGCAGAGTGATTTGTATACATTTTAAAGTGACCTCCTAGCAAGTAGTGTCAATACTTCTGGAGTGAATATACCATAGCTAGTCCCTCACGTTCAGTGGTGGAATATTTCTTTTTTTGCTTTAGATAATCTACGACTCGCGAATGTGATAGGGTGATCCAATCCTTCTCCACCATCTTGTGTTAGTAATACCCCCAGTGCTATAATCGACGCGTCAACATGGACATGAAACTCTTTCTTCCAGTTCGAGAAGACCAGAATTGGCGCAATAACCATCTTTTCTTTCAATACATTTAGGCTCAGTAGAATGTGACATCCTTTTTCAACAAATTTTCCATCGGCGTAGTGATCTTGGCATAGCCTTTTATGAACTTCCTTTAGTACTTCGTATGCCCCAAAGTAGCGTGCAGCTGTTTCGCACTCCACAGTGCTTCCAAATTTAGAATCACCACGATTTTCGTGGGGTCTACCATCAGCCCTTGTCTACAAACCACATGCCCCAACAGGTTCCCAAAAGGAACGAGGAACATACACTTCTTGAGGTTGAGTGCGATTTGGTATCTTCGGCATGTATCCATCATCAAGCGTAGGTTCTCTACATGGCACCTAACCAGCCCAAATACAGTCCATTCGTCAAAATAGACCTCCAAGAACGTATTTATATATTCCCTAAATGTCGCAACAACCACGCCCGAAAAGATAGCAGAGGCATTCTTCAATCAAATGGCATGACATTATATTGAAAGCAACCCCACTCAGTCGCGAAGGTTGTCTTACTCCTATCCTTCGGCGCAATTTTGATCTGGTGGTACCCTGAGAACCCATCAGTGAAAGAATATGCTTCCTAACTGCCTACATTTTCCAACACCTCATCTGTGAACGGAGTTGGGAATGGATCATGTACACATGCGTCATTCAACTTTCTAAGATCCACGCATATTCTTATTTCATCCTTTTGCTTCTTCTCTTGTACCACCATCGGGCTTACCCAATTGGATTCCTCCACAGGCTCAATGATGCATGCCGCGAGCATCTTGTCTAGTTCTACGTGGACATTTTCCATGTATTTCGAATTTAAGCGATACGTCCTCTACTTAACTCGCTTTGCGTCGGGTTTTAACGTGATCTTCATTACCCCTAAATCTCTGATTATTCCCTTCAACTTTGTAAACTTGGTCGGGAATAAGTCTTGATATTCGCGGAGCAATTCAATGACCTTATCCACCGTCACGTTGTCCCAATAGTCTCCAATATTTGCAATTTTAGGTTCCGCCTTTGTACCAATATTCACCTGCTTAGTCTTCACCAGCACGGTTATGTTAGGGTTCTCAATCTGTGGTCCCTGAACCTCGTGATGGCCTTCTGTCTCTGGAATGTTAATTTTCTGCGGATCTTCATCTTCTTCTTCAGCAGTTACATTATAACATTCCATCGTGCAACTCAGCTGAGTAGCCCATTCAAGTTGAATTGATTCTACCAGCTCCTGTGGTATCCTAAAGATGGTTGCTTTTACCTCTTGTAGTGCTTCATCAATACTGTCCCACTCATCCTCAAAACTGAAGGTCATCACGAACCCTTTGCGTAGAACATCCCATTCACCTGTCCCATTGTTATAAACATATTTGGGCACTTCAACCCCAATCTTATATGTCGATCAACTAAGGGATCTTTAAACCCTAAAAGTGTTGTGTCATACCCTAAAGGATCATGGTGAACTGATTACATCATTCCCCAAAAGTTACACCTGAAAAACCATCTAGAATTGGCCAAAACAAGACCATACTGATTGCTCCACTGTCAGGGTGTGATGCATACTGACGCCTACACTAGCCAGGTGCGATGCATACTGAAGAAGCCTTCTATAGGGTGCAATGAGCGAGGATGGACAAATGTCCGAGACAGTTTGCTAAGTGGATGCTCAAGGAATCTTCTAGAAACTTCTCTTATGACACTTGCCTCTCTGAATTCGCCCAGGGATGAGTAAGTGATCCAAGAAATCTCTGAGTGGAACCAAAAACAACAAGTGGAATGAAACTAATCAAAAACCTAGAGATGACTCACACTCTTGCACACATCTATAAATGGATCCCTCATCTGAGAGATCTAGAGGCTATAATTTTGTAATTTGTAAGGAAGTGCTGATAGTTTGTCTTTGAGAAAGAGCATTGTATTGTTGAGTGATCTTGCTTTTCATGAGGTGAAGAGGGCTTTGATGCTGGGAAGGTGATGCTGGATCAGACAGCCAGGTCGTAATTCTCCCTTCCATTTTAATAAAGTTCTTTGATTTTTCCTCCATACAATCATGTATTTGTTAATGTTGTTATTTGTGAATGCCATTGTATGTTCATTGTATTTTTTATTCTACAATTCTTATGATATAATAGATCGAGATGCTTTGATGGTGTTTTGTTACTTTATCTCTATAGGTATTCTCTAAGCGGGATAAGTAGGAGAGGAGTTGCAACCTCTGTCAAGGGGGAGAGAGATCAAGCAAGGAGTTAAGTGGAAGATCCAGGTTGGTTCCTTTGCCTCTCTCTTATCTATCATACATAGAGGAAATCCCAAGTTGCTTTGATTGTTTGTTTCTAGGATAGCTGCCAATCCTAGAGGGCTAGGAGATCGAAAAGACACTAGTTTTCCTAGAAACAAAATGGCGACTCCGTTGGGGAGTGAATAGATGTTTGTGTGTTTTTGTTGTTTGCTTCATAAACTATAGACTGACCCTAAAGTTAGCCAGATACCCTTCATGCTGCTCTTGCTCTGCAATTGCATAGTAGATGAATGTTGCTTCAGTCAATCTCTGGTTTAGCTTATGAATTGAACATTTGACTTACAAGCATTCTAGATGCCCTTTTGGTAGCTCAGTAACCTCCCAAGATCATTCCTCTGTACTTTGCTCTTTACTGTCCATCATAGCTCAGCTTAACTCAATGAAATCAGCTACGATTTTGAGCCAAAACCCACCTTAGTTGTGCTCCTTGGCCCATCCCACTATCTATCACTATCAACCAGTATGCATCACACTTCCTGAGTGTAGCAGGTGCGATCCATACTTCTTTTTGTGAAGCATAGGTGCGATGATTGACTGAGCCTATTTCCCTTCTTGAAATTTGGGGGTTTTGCCCTTATTTTCAGCTTTGTTTAGTTGATTTGCTGCTTATGAACAGTACCTCATTACTGAAGCCTGCTTGCATTACATATATTAGCCTCCATTGATTAGGATTAGTAAATTTTTTTATGTATTTTTCCATCATTTACAATCCTTTGTCGAAAAGTTGCCTAAATCGATCTGTCGTTTGGTACAAAAAGTGTCGTCACTGTCGTTTTGTGTCAAAAAAGAGAAGTGTCTTAAAGTCTTCCTTCTCCGAATAGTCGATTGAACTTTTTGTCATATATTTGATTTGATTTGTTGTTATTCGAAGTGTCAAAAGCATTTTCTATTCGAAGTTGAAAAGTGTCGTTCAGTCTTCCTTTCTATTTTGAAAAAGAAATTGTCGAAATGTCACTTTGAGTGAAATGTTTCAGATCTATACTTCTCTTTTTTTTTTGCATTTTTCACACTAAGGGGAACGAAAAAAAAATACATGCATTTGCATTTGCATTTAGTCTATGTGCGAAAAATGATTTAGGAAAGGTGCATTTAGTGTGTGTTGTTTGCTCTTTGTTTGAAAGAATTGTAATTTTCTTTCCCTAATAGCTACGATTTTCATTGATCAAAATAAACAACGATTTCTTATCATTGTTGATTGCATTTTTAGGAATTTTACATCTACATCACACGGTGAAACATTGAAAAGGCAAACTTCTAAACAAGATCATCTCTAAAATAATTTTCAATGAACTTAACAACGCTTTGGAATCTAACGTAACACATTTAGAGGTCTAGGCTAGAGACGTGTTCCGACGTCGTAAAATCTAGTAACTATCGTTTTCATCGAAGGTTGGATGATTCCTCCTCTTTGACATGACAAGTGCTAGCACGGATTTGTACTCCCCATACCGTCGAGTATATATTGGGAGACCACAATAGGCTTACATCCTTTATCCATAGGAAGTCGTGTCTGCCACCCTATCGATCACAATGCACTGAACACAGCATTCAGGAAGATTGACTTCCGTACATAAGTCCTTGGTAATTTCTCTTTAATTTATCACCAAGGTGTATATTGCAGTTTTGCAATTGGTTTGGTAATCCCTTTGTCTAGATTTCCAAAGTAGTCACTTTCATTCCTTTTCGACTCCTTAAAAGAAAAGGTCCATCTGAGCACTTGTCACTTCAAGCTCATTAAAAATCGAAGGGGACTAGAGTCATCTTTAGCTTTTTCTCGACTCTTAAAAATTGAAAAAGAAAAGTTGTGTCAAAGCGTCATTAAAACTTATTAAATTCGGAATAACATCATTTTCCCCTAAATTTTGAGTTGATCAAGTAATCTGCAATCGTCGAAGAAAGTCAATCAAAACCTCGTCATTCGCAGAGACTAGCGAGTCAACCATGTTTGACTCCAGAAACGAAGCCATTCCAGGCAAATGGTCTCGTTTAACTAAGTCCAATTCACCTGTTTTATTTTAAACTTGTGTTTCAACATCGTCAGAGACTACAGTTACTCCGATCACTTCTGGTACATCTACCTTTACAGAAGAGGTTCCGCAGTTACAAGAGGACATTAGAACTGATCCTAGTGTAACAGTAGACACTTCTATACCTGAAACAGCTCCATCTTGAGTTGATCCAGAGACTGAAGTTCACTTAACTGAACATTTGGAAGTTGAGTTCCAGAATTCAGAAGGTGTCCCCCTCCAGTATTTGCCACTGCAGAAGTTATACCTTCTTCAGCGCCAAAAATATTCTAAGGACCTTATGGTCTACCTCTTCCACCTGGACTGATTGCTCTAGAGGATATAGTAGAGGATCTTCCATCCAGTACCCCATTACATTTTGGAACTGGGATCCACTTATATCCTTCTACTCCTGAAGTTAGTTCTTTTAATCATCCTTTATCGCAAGTTCCTGTCAAATCGCTAGGAAATCTTTTGGATAGAATAAACATGTATGAGCAACCATCAACATCTAGGATTGTGTCATCTGATACAGCTATGGCAGAGCTTCTTGCTTCCATTCCTACTATGTTTGTTGGTATACCATCTATCCCAACTAGTTATCAATCACTAGCTGGAGTCCACTCAGGGGTTGTTTCAACGACATGGTCTGTTCCTATTTGTTCATCCATAGTCCCATCTGGTATTTCTTATGTTGAAACACAGCAAATTGATTCTGCATGCCAGTATCAATTTGGGAAGACCAGTCTTCAAGAACCAATATATCCTTTGAACACTGGACTGCTGCCATATGGAGGGCAGTATGCTTTTTCATTGTTCCCTCCTAGAGAACAACCATATGAGAGTTTACAACAAAATTCATGTCAAACTGGAATTACATCCAGAAGTTGGGTACCAATACTACCTCAGCAACCAAGGGTTGTATATTCAATACAACCAACACAACCTGTGTCGACTATTCCCACCACGCCTGCTATTGGGACTGTGTCGCAAGTACAAGCACTGCCTATTGTGTGTCAACCTCAAGTCTCTCAGGTTGCAATACAATAGCCTCTTATCTCTACGGCTCAATCACAACCTCAAGTTAGTGCTTCCTTACCTAGAACAACTCAAGCTCAAATGGGTGTTATCACCCCACATCCTGGTCAATCTTCTAGTATTGGGCAACAGCAAATGGTCCAACAACTGCAATTCCAAAAAACCTACCAAGGACCTGAGCAACAAGGCTTTGTAGGTAATGGACAACCGCATTTTCAAAACGGTTATCAACAACCATACTCTACCGGTTATGTCCAACAACCTTATCAAAGTTACCAGCATCAGATACATTATGCTGGTATGCAAAAGACCTACTACCCAGGCGATTCCATCTTATCCTGGGTATGCTTCAACTAACCTGAATCAGCAGTTGTCTTTTGTAGCAAATCTTGAATTACCAGATTTGAACCGATTGACAAATGATCCAATTGCGTACACTCCTTGGTGGCCAGCAATTCCTCATAAACTTCCATATGATATTCCTAAATTCAATGGAAATCCAGGTGAAGATCCATCGAATCACGTAATGACTTTTCATTTGTGGTGCTCATCTAACACCCGAAATGATGATTCGATTAGGCTTCGCCTTTTTCAGAGAACACTAACTGGTCCGGCAGCGAAATGGTATATTAAATTACCTAGAGCTTCGTTTGATAACTTCAGTGCCCTTGCCACTACTTTTCTAACCCACTTTCAGTTACCCATACAATACGAAACGGAAACAGAACTCCTTACCAACTTTAAACAGATGATTTCCACTCACATATTTGATCATATTCATGAGTGGCGACGTCGTCAAAAAATGGTAAAGACCTATGTTCCTAATCAGCTTTTAGCTGAGTGGTTTATTAAGTCCTTATTACCACCTATAACTAAGGACGTGGCAAAAGGAGGAGTTTTCACTGAAGAGCAAGTCATTTCTCGTGCCCAATATTTAGACTTGATCTATACTCAGTCTAGCACACTCTATGAAAAAATTCATGATGCTCCCAGACCAAAAAATTTCGTTCCTCCCCCTCCTAAATCGAACAGGGACTCTCACGCCGGTGATGGCGTGATCGGTACCTCATGCACGCAAACCACAAAAGCTCCATCTGGAAAATCCCTTGCAGTTTCAAACAAAAAATCAAATGACAAACCACTTGCCTCGGAGGTTAATGTCGTGTCATCTGACAAAGGCAAAGATCCAAAGCATCCAGGGGGCAAGAAGAAAAGGAAAAATAATAAGAAGAAAGAGGAGAACTCAACTCCTGAAAAATCTTCTTAAAACCCTACTGGGAAAAAGAAACCTCGTGATCCATGTTAAATTTGTAATGAGGACCATTACACAAGAAATTGTCCACATTAAGCTGAGGTTACGAAATTGTTAAAGACTTCAAATACCTCAGTGGTGTTGACTGATCCATTTCTGAACCCAGAAACTAATCTGGTTGTTATCGATCATGCTTCCACATCCCAAGTGCTTATGTTATCCATCTCAAAACAGAAAAATGATGCTTTGATATCGACAAGGAATAAAGATTATGGGAATCCACCATCATCGAACAACAAGGCTACAAATCAACCCAGTAGTTCGACAACAACTTCAATAGAAGTTGTTCCACCCATCATTCCTAAATTAACTATAAAGCCGCCAAAGGGAGTAGTACATAAATCGACATTTAATCCTCGTGCTAGAGCTACAAAGAATTATAATATAGTGGAGGATCTGGCTCAATCGCCATCCGCTATGTCGACACTTGAAGTACTGTAGAATTGCCCCTCCCAAAAGTAGGCTTTGTTATCAACAATAGGTGGGATTGATCCAGCAGATTCCAATCTTGTGACCTTTAACCATAAAGGATACGCACCTCAGTTACTGGCCCAACTCGCTTTCTTTATATAGGTGAAAGCCCTCAATAAAAATGTTCATCGAATGATAATTGATGAGGGGGCATCTACCTGTATTATTTCAATGATTTGCTGGAAAACTGTAGGTTCACCACCCTTGTCACGATTATCAACAACATTAAAAGCATTCGATGGAAGAACATACACGCCGTATGGGATTTTAAGTAACTTGCAAGTTGAACTGGGGGGCAAGACAATAGAAATTGAAGTCAAGGTCATTGATTAAAACCTTGACTACAATAGCTTACTGGGAAGGCCCTGAATTTATGTTATTGTTTCCGTTGTGTCTACATATTTTAGAAAGATTTCATTTCCCTTCCAAGGTGGAATTACGATCGTTGACCAACTAACCTTTTTCCCCAACAGTTCACAAGCTACTGGAAGCATTCCATTGATCCATGGAATTTCTCAATCACTTCAAAATGTCGAAGTAGGTCTCCTAAAAGACCCTTCCTTAATGGGTACTTTTTCCCTCTCGCCTCCAGCTGATCTAGCAGAAGTGGCCACAGTGGAAACCTGTCATATGGTCTCTTCCACATCGTCTAAGATTAAGAAGAACTCTGACCATTTTGATAGTGTGGATCATCACGAGGTTTTGCCCCCAAGCCCCATAGAATCTTTGTAGCAATCAATTTTCTAGGCCTCGGCAGCAAACCCAAAGCAACACTCAACGAGTGTTTGGATAGATAGGTCTCTAAAGTATGGTACCTCTTCCAATCCTTGGTCTCATATACATTCTACAGACGAAGGAATCATTCAGTCGATGATGATAGGAGAGACGACTTGGAAAGATTACCACCATCGTTCCCACCTTCAAGATAACCATGAAGATTATTCAAGCGACCTTAATCATCATTCAGTTTTTTATTTTCTATAAAATTACAAAATTCCAGCCTCTAGATCTCTCAGATGAGAGATCCATTTATAGATGTGTGCAAGGGTGTGAGTCATCTCTGGTTTTTTGATTAGTGTCATTCCACTTGTTGTTTTTGGTTCCACTTGGATATTTCTTGGATCTCTTACTCATCCCTGTGTGAATTCAGAGAGGCAAGTGTCATAAGAGAAGTTTCTAGAAGATTCCATGAGCATCCACTTAGCAAATTGTCTCAGACATTTGTCCATCCTCGCTCATCGCATCCTATAGAAGGCCTCTTCAGTATGCATCACACCTGGCTAGTGTAGGAGTCAGTATGCATTACACCCTAATAGTGGAGCAGTCAGTATGGTGTTGTTTTAGCCAGTTCTAGATGTTTTTTCAGTTGGAACTTTTGGGAATGATGTAATCAGTTGACCATGATCCTTTAGGTTATGAAACAAAACTTTTAGGGTTTAAATATCCCTAGTTTATTGAAATATAAGATTGGGGTTGAAGTGCCCAAATATGTCTATAACAGTTGCCCCCTAAAGCATGAAGTTGTAAATCTAATGATGTTGGGTGAAATGCTTTATCATGAGGATCCGAGGTTTTCGAAACTGGAAGGTGACCTGTATAAGATACAATACAATACATCATCATCATAATATAATTTTCATGATCTAGTTGAGGCGGGCATTCCCATGCTCAACTTTATAAATTCATTTTCATGTACATACGACAGATAATCGTCTGTAGTTGCAGACTGGTGATTCTTCATATGTGGAGTCATCATCCCTAGCTCGGATGACTATCTGTGTAGCTTCTGTGTACATTTGATGTCTTTATGTCCCTAAATATATCACAGCCTGGATGGATGAAACTAGATCTGGGGTCTTCAAACTTGTTCAATATTTGCCCGATGTACAAGTCGATCCATGTGAAGAGATGTTCTGAAGTCGAACATGGAAAGACACCACCTGATTACCAGCCAATAATGTGAGTTGTTAACAGACGCGAGAGGAATCAATGATAATGATGATGACCCTCAAGGTGCTATAGTACAATTCACGTGGTGCGAATATATGATCCAATGTCGAACAACACGCAAATTCTTTCGGTCGAAGGCCATTGATGTCAACCTGTCACCGGAAGTGAGAAACTTGCCATTGAGGCATGCAAGCTTCAAAGTACTGAAATGATTGTTTCTAAGTCAACTTCTTGGATAATGAATTGATGTCGACAAGAAGTGACTCATCGTAGGAGGTCCATCACTTCAACCCCCACTGAACTGAATTGAAGCTACGTATCCCAAATGCACATTCATACATGCACATATAAAAAATTTATTTATGTCATCCATAATTGTTGTGTTATTCAACAATTCAACCCACTGTGTTCAATAAATTACACCCAACCCATTAAATTTTCAATTAAAATAGATTAAAGCACATGGGTAAACCATAACAAATTCTCAGTCATTGGATCGCATCCAAATCAATCCATATCACACATTCAACATTGAGATATTGAAATTCATGTCAATCCTTGCTACCAATCAAATTCAAGTGCAAAAAACTATAAAATAAGTTCAACCCTTGTTGAAGTTTCATTTTTAACATTCAAACTATTCACCAACCCTGGAGACATACCATCACAAAGCATTGCACAGTATATTCATGTTATTTATTTTAGTTTTTGCACACTTGAATTAGGGTATTTATCACGGTTTTGTTTTCAGTTTCTCATAATGGTGCTTCTTTGTCCAAACCGATTGAAGCTTACAAGTATTTATTTCAAATTTACATACTGATTGATATTTGTTCTAAGTCATTTCCTCTTACTTCTCTTATTGTTCATTGAATTTAAAAAGAGCACAGAGATTAACAAATGTTATAAAGTAACTAGAGAAAACAATCAACATTGATATCCTATGAATATTATAAACGAACGAATGAAAATTATCAACAATAGAATAAAAATTTCACTAAAATTGCAGACCTCAACATATTGTTAACATTGTCTCACACTATTATTGATATCTTTCTTTCCAATACCATTGCAGTTCATATTGATCAATACCATTTACAATATTCTTTTCTTCATATGATCCTTTAAACTCTATTGTTTAATGAGAGTGATGAATATATAATGAGACCTTGAATTTTGATTCAATCTTATTACTAAGATTATATCTTAGATCTAATGTTCATTGTTATCTCAAACCTTCACTTAAAGATATTCAAGTCGCTCAAAGAAGGAAAACATTAGAGGCACTTAGGAAGGTTGCATACTAGCACCACCACAACTCTTCCTCCCACTATAATCGGGTTATTTTCTAGCACAAGGGAGGGAAACCCTAGAAAATATTGTTTATGATATCCTTTAGAAATAAAAGGGTAGAGGAACTTTCCAAGACCAACGCCTAAGCCTTGAGCTATGGATTCAAAATCTAGGAACAAGCGGGTTTGAACATAATGGGGAAGACATAATTATGTCGTAATTAGTTGAAAACAAAATTTTCAGCTTATGCAAGGACAAGTGAGAGCCCTTGTACAAGATGCATGATCACAACCATGAAATTATAGCCAAGTAATAACATGCAACTATATGAACGATTAAAGAAATAGCCACAATATGAAATGCAAGATGAAATAGAAAAATTGCACGACAATCGTTGTATAGAATGAACAACCAACAATACATCATATCTTCACATTTTATTTTATCCCAAGAGAGTGATAAAATACTACAAATAACCTTCTTCCTTATTTAAAACAACCCTCAAACATGGAATGAACAACCCTACCCAAAAAATTAAATCATTGAACTCCTTCAGTTATCCAATGTTACATAAGGTATTAGGGAGGATTTCACCTCAATCTTAACATCTTCACGTTGGACCAAGACAACCCTTCCTTTGTGCTGGTGAGATAAGAAAGGCCCATGAAAGTGCAAAAATGGACCGTGTATTTTCAAGGTATATTGGTTATCCTAGAATCTCAATAGAACCTTTACATAGGCAAGCCTAGAGCTTCCTTCATGTCTGGATAATGTTATCTATAGGAATAACAATATTGGAAAACTAAGAACCATTCCTACAATAGGAGAATCACTAGCCATTAGAAAACAATTGATCGATTTTTATGTTTGTAAAGTCAATGCTCACATGAGGCTCAACATTTTTAAAGAAAATTAGCTACTCAATAAAACATTTACTAAGGAAAACCTAGAGCTTCCTTCATGCCTAGAGAGTGTTATCTATAAGAATAACAATATTGGCAAACTCAAAACCATTCCCACCATAGGAGAATAACTAACCATTACTAAGGAAAGCCTAGAGCTTCTATTGAGCCACTAAATTCCTTTTGCAAGGCAAGCCTACAACTTCCTTCATGCATGGAGATTGTTATCTATAGGAATAACAATATTGGCAAACTAAGAACCATTCCCAAAATACAAGAATCACTAGCCATTAAAAATCAATTGATTGATTGAGTCTTATGTTGGTAAAGTCAGTGTTCATGGACATGAGGTTGAACAATTTAAGTCATAAAACAATTTATAAAAAAGAACTAGATGAAATCATCAACTTAACCAGAAAAGGAACTAGGTGTCACTTGTTTTATTTGAAATTCCTCCAACATCTACATCATTTTATTATAACGCATAAAACATTTATCCAAAAAAATTATTGATATAATTGAATACATATAACTAATTCTAGGCCAATTTCAACACACTGGTAGTCATTTTCCAAGTGCAAATACAGTGATGGTATTTTAAGTGGAAAAACAAGTTATCAAAAAAACAATTATTGATATATTTGAAGACATACAACAAATTCCTTCTTTAGATTTTATTTTTCAAGGATACTGTCAAAAAGGCATATGTATGAAAAATTGTTAAGCTACTACTATCTTTTATTGTGAATTATCTCTATTATAATTCATGTTGTTGCAAAATATTTATTGAAATTTGCTAGAAATTCTGAATAACCTAACATGTTGTTAATTGCCTATAGGAAATAAAAAATACTAATAGCCTGTTGGAAAGCTGAATTTAAATTATTGTTAACTAAATGCATGCAATAAATCCATAGGTAGTTTCATCTATGGTAAGATTTAGTTATGTTTCTCGTACAAGGAGAAGTGGTAGGCGAGTAGCCAAGGGTACCCAACTACAATACCCTTCATCAGATGAGGACAATATAGATGATGCGAATGTCAATAATGATCCCAAAATGTTGTTGAGGATGACCATGCAGTAGAATTTGATGGTGTCCCACCATCAACCAGAGAGTCGTCATAAACCATAGTCTAAGGGGTAATTTGTAAGAGGTTGGACAAAAGAAGACATGTTAGTTGCAATTGACAACATATAGTTTACTGGATATTCAGTTTGAGCATATGCAAAAAATCATGGTATTCCTCTCTCATCAATAAATTACTGGATAAATGAGCTCACTCATACAAAACATAGAGGGCCTCTTACAGTTATTACTAAAGAGGAGGAGGCCGAGGTGGTTGAGTGGTGTAAGGAGATGGCCTAATTGGGACATGGGCTAGAGTTGATACAACTCAAATCCAAAGTTTCTCAAATCTTTCAGGGGAGGCCAAATCCATTCAAATATGGGTTTCCTAGTAAATCATGGTGGTTTGGGTTTAAAAAAAATCCATATAGACCTTGTATTGCATATAACCGAGGGCCTTAACAAAAACATAGCTTTAAATCTATGCACTGCAATTGTGTATAAGTTTTATGAGACTATTTCTATTGCATACTATAAGTATTCATATGTTGCATACCATATATGGAACTATGATAAAACAATTTTACAGGAAGGAAGGAATTGTAGCATGCAGGTAATTGCCAAGAGAGGGAGCTGAAATGTGCCAAAGATTTTGCCTAAGAGAAGGGAGTGGATAACTATTCTATGTTGTGTCAATGCATTAATTGGAACTTCAATCCCAGGCTTTTATCTATTCAAAGGTAAAATTCAACGGAAAAACTATATACAAAAATGTGAACCAGGTGCATGCATGGCTGCACATCCCCATGCATGGATGACTAAAGAACTTTTTTTAAATTGGATTTTTCACTTTGTTGCATCTATACCAGGTGGTGTCTCACCTGAGAACATACACCTAGTGATTTTGTATGGTCACAGAAGCCACATTGTTGTACAAACAACTGAGGAGGCAAACAATTTGGGCATCGGCCTATTAACATTACCTCCTCATACCACACACAAATTTTAACCCCTTGATACGAGATGTGTTTTTCCCTTTCAAAAACTATTTCAGGTCAAAGTGAGCTTCATGGATGGAAAATTATCTAGGGGTTGACGTGAAAAGGTTTGAGCTGGCAGATCTTGGAAGTAAAGCCTTTAAAAGGACTCTCAAACCATCAAATATTAAATTTGGCTTTAGGAGGACTGGAATATGGCCACTAAATTATGATGCTCTTATGCATGATACTATTTGTATCCAGGAGTTTCATGTAAATGGTTAAGAAGAAAGGCATGTCCAAGCAGATGTTGAAGTGCAAGAAGAAGTGGATTAATAGAAAGATGCAATCACAACTGACAATATGATTTCCCTGTCTCAAGGACACTTATATGGTGATGATGATGAACACGTAATTGAAACAAAATATAATCATGAACCAATTTACAATAACATGGAGATTGTTCTACCAACTGAATCACATGGAACTTTTGTTGTTGATATTCTTAATGACTATGTTGATCATGCAACTGACAATGAGAATGTGGTTGAAAAAGACATTGTTGATATTTCACTAGGAAGAACAATGACCAATTGACATTTCCAAGCCAAGTAACCCCACCATCATGGCCAGCAGAAGCCATGATAAATATAAACAAACACAGTGTCTCAAGAACTAATGAAGAAAGCATGAACATGGCTTCGCAACCAACATAAATGAACAATGAAATTGTTCATTTTTGTGTGGAAAATAGATTAATGGAAGAAGATAGTGCATATAATGAGGAATCATATGAAGAGAACAATGTAGTTCAATCTGTTCTCTCGGATATTGAAAGTCAATTGTCAAGCAATGACATGCAAGTGGTAGGGAATGAGAAGTTAGTTGGTTGGTTCCTAAAGCTACCAGTAGAGATAGTGCTAATGAAAAAAAATCATGGAACATCAGGTATTCTTAGTTTGGGCTGAAGTTCACAGTTACTAACCTCAAAAGACTATATAATCCTATTAGATGAGTCTAAACAAAAGAAATTTGAAATTGAGGAATTAAAACAAAAAAAGAAGGATTTCGCCAAGGAAAAGAAAGCAATAAGGATTGTTGCAGCACAAATTAAAGCAGAGGAAACGCTTGAAAGAGAGAAAGTAAGGCAAGAGAATCACCATAAAAAATAAATTGCCAAGGTAGGAAAATGAAGCAAGAAAGGCTCAACAAATGCTTCAAAAACAACAAAGAATGATATATATGATTGACAATGATGCAAGCACAAATAATGAAACCAAGATTATGTCAACCATATTGGACCAAATTGCAAATAATACACCATTATTTCAAGAAATTGTAAACATTCAAATGCCTCGCTATCAGAATGGGGGTTTACCCACTTTCTATATTCATAACAATGCAGGTGTCAATCCTATGTATGACTATCAGACACCTCCACTTAAGGCAGAGATTAGTAACACAAGTGTGAGTAATGGTTACTCAATTCCTCCATGGTTATAAGGGGATAATTGTGTTGAAAATAGCAACAAGAAATGCTAAAAATAGCACTGCTATAAATAGCAGTTCAGCTAGTGTTGATCTTAACAACAATGGGTGGAAAAATGGAAGTGATAAAAATAGAATTCTATAAATAGAATTTCGGGATACCTTCCTATTTTAGTCAGTCCCTAAACTAAAATAGTGAAGTAAAATTCAAATTTGATCTTAGCAGCAGTTTGTAAAATAATTAATTAATTCATCTTGAGTTAATTAGTTAAGGAAAATCAAACTTGAAGTCTATGTGGGCACATGCAATAGTTTCTCCATTAATTAAGAAATTTATCCATCAGTTAAAGAGATAAGGATGAGTTGTAATATTGAGTTGTAATTAGTTGACTTAGTTAACTGAGTCAAGTCCAATTAAATTAATTCAAATAGTTTATTAAATTAATGTAAGTTTAGTTAGTTAATGCTTGCATGCATGTAACTACTGCACTTCAGATAACTGAGTATTCTCTTATAAATAACTCATGTATGTCAGTTCAAACAGAGACCCAATTGAGATCAGATGGAGGGGCAGTGTACTATCAATTGCTAGAATATTCCATTGTGAATATTCCTTGCATGCAGAAGGAATTCTTTCCTTGAGGATTGTGCAGTTACTTCTTCAAGTTTAGTGAGTGTGATGAGGCCAATTCACA
>APFE030173839.1:231151-252884 GCA_000404065.3 Pinus taeda | reverse complement strand
AGGGTGGGAGGGCACGTCTCCAAATAACCCAAGCCGAATGCTGCTATGTTGAAACTGATGAATGTGAAGCAGGTGCCTACTAAAGTGGGGTGGGAGGGCACGTCTCCAATGGGAACCCACTTCGAATGTTGCTCTAGAATTAAAATGGGCATATCTCGGCCAATATAACTCAGAATATTTATTATAACCTATTTTTAGAAGTAGAAGGATCATTTTGCATCTTCCCATGAGTTGGAAATCCTTATCTGGACACTCTGAGATCTCAGATTCGCGCTGCAACAGTTCTGTCGTCACAAAAATTATGATAAAATAGATTATTTTAAATCAATGATATCTCCCACATCTGAACTTCGATTCGACCCATTTTTTTTTTTAAATGGGTGATTTTTCGAGGAGAATCCAGATATGGTATTTGTTTTTATAGATTTTGTACCAAATATTTCAGATCTGATCTGCGAAGTCGCCGCCCAAAAAAAAAAATCCTGCAAAAAAGTGAAAAAAGAAAAATTCTTCCTGCTTGACCCAAGAAAGTGCTCTGATACCACTAATCCGGATTTTGGGAGGAGAGACCCCCAAGATCTGAAAGATTGAAATGGATCTTGGGGCAGAGAGCCCCAAGATCTGAAATATTGAAATGGATCTTGGGGCAGAGACCCCCAAGATCTGAAAACTTGAATTGCCAGAAGAAAATTAGGAGAATACCCAATAAACAAAACCACAAAGTAATGGAAATAAACCAGCTAGGGCGATGGTAGCTTATCTCTGAGAAGAGATGCAGTGGCTACATGCCTCTGAACTGTAAAGGATACATTATGGCGAACAACCTGTCCTTTTACAAAATGTGACTTGTTACTTATAGTATTTTTCAGTTACAGTACCACGGGTCAATTCCATGGGTGAATGAATACCATGGGTGGATTTTACAATACCACGGGCAGATGCCATTTACAATACCATGGGTAAATTCCATGGGTCGATGAATAATATGGGTGGATGAGTACCATGGGTTGATGCCATTTTCCGTTCGGATCAGCTCACCACCTGCAGGGATGAGCTTGGAAGTGTAGGGATCACGACCGCTGATGATGACATGGTGAGTCATGTACTCCTCGGTCTTCCTAAGAGCTGGCATAGCTACCAAGACTCGGTTAATGGAAGAGAAAACTGCCAGATTGGGAACGAATTTAATCGGATCTGATGCAGGAGAAAATAAGAAGAAGCACTAGAGATGGATCCTCATTGAAGCAAGAATATGAGGAAAATCTAGCCTTAGCGAGTAAGGCGAGGAAAGGGAAAGGGAAGGAGTCCCATCCCAAATCTGGTCCTTCCCATGGTGGGAAGAAGATTGACAAATCGAAAGTGCAATGCTTTAATTGTCATGAAGTGGGACATTATGCTACGAATTGTCCACAGAAGAAATCCAAGAAAGGTTCCTCGAAGAGATCTAATGGTGAGGCACTGGCCTCACAGTTTGAGCTGGATTTCTCACTTATCGCATGCATGGTTTCATCCATGGTGGGATGTGTGTGGTACCTGGACAGTGGAGCTTCATTCCACATGTCAGGTGACAAGAATCTTTTCAGTACCTTGGAGGGGAAGGATCTCCAGATGCGGATCAATATGGGCGATGATGGAAAGTACAGTGTTTCAGGTGAAGGTATGGTTGTGTTTCAGAGGGAGCATGGAGTTCCCCTCACACTGACTAATGTAAAGTATGTGCCAGGACTGAAGAAGAATCTTGTGTTTGTCGCTATGCTAGAAGATAAAGGCTATGATGTAGTCTTTAGTAAAGGAAAGGTATTCCTGAGGCATACCGGTACTGGACAGACAAAGTGAATAGGGATTTGAGTTAAGAATCTCTACAAGCTAGACGTGGACAAGGTGTGCTGCTTTGAGTTCCAAAGCTGAGATGGTGCAGAGCCAAGATGTTGGTGAGCTATGGCATAGAAGACTAGGCCACTTGCACCATGGAGCCTTGAAGATCATGCAACATATTTCTACCGGATTACCCAAAGGAAAACTTGAGCGGATAGCTACATGCAAAGGTTGTACCTTGGCTAAGTATGCGAACTCTTCCTTTCCAAATTGAGACAGTAGAGTTGGAGCAATCCTAGTGCGAGTTCATTCAGATGTTTGTGGGCCCTTCTCTACAGCCTCCACCGCTAAACAAAGGTACTATGTTATTTTTATTGATGTTTTTTCTCGTAGATGCTAGATCTACTTTATGCAAAAGAAGGATTAGACCTTCTTGAGGTTTTGTGAGTTTAAAGCCTTGGCAAAGAAAGAATCTGGAAAGAAAATAAAAGCCTTGCGTAGCGACAATGGTGGAGAGTATGTCTCCCAACAGTTTAAATACTTCTACATTGTAGAAGGTATTAAATGGGAATTGACGCACCCCATAACCCACAGCAGAATGGGGTGGCCAAAAGGAAGAACAAATCGATTGTGGGAACAGCTTAAGCAATGTTGCATGACCAAAGCCTACCACTGCATTTGTGGGTTGAGGCACGCAATACAATAGTATACTTGCAGAACAAAATCCCACACCATATACTAGGGATGAAGACACCTATGGAGGCCTATTCCGGGAAGCGACCTGATGTAAGTCACTTATGAACCTTTGGATCATCAGTTTACTGTCATGTGACCAAAGATGCCAGGAAAAAGCTAAACCCAACAGTTGAGTTGGGAATACTTGTGGGGTACACGGATACACCCCACAACTATCAGGTATACCTACCTTCCACTCATAGGATTGTGGTACGCAGGGATGTGAAGTTCAACGAGCAAAAAGCCATGCGCTTATCACTTGAGAGGGAGCTCGAGTTGCATGCAGATGAGAAACTTTCAGTTCCTAAGGAGGAGGAGCCTCAAATTGATGTGGAGTAGCCGCATGCAAAGGATCCAGGAGTGGAGACATCCACTCATGCTGATACTTCCAGAGATGGGTGGAAATGCTCAAGGGAAGCTGACAGGATGATGTTGGATGTGCAGGAGAATGTGGGACAACCATCTTCTCAGTGCAGACAGAGGAGGTCACCTGAGCAGTACACCAGGTACATGGCCCTGGTTGGGGAGTGTGTAGATATCGAACCTTCTTCATTCGAGGAGGCAGTGCAACAACCAATCTGGGTTGATGCGATGGTAGAGGAGTATGACTCTATCATTCGAACAATGTGTGGGATGTTGTCCCAAGGCCTCAGGGCAAGTCAGTGGTGAGTTCCAGACGGCTTTACAAGGTAAAGCAAGCAGCTGATGGCAGTGTTGAGAAACATAAGGCAAGGTTTGTTGCCCGGGGTTTCTCACAGGTCGAGGGGATCGACTACGATGAGACTTTTGCTCCCGTAGAAAGGTACTCATCGATTAGATTGATGTTGGCACTATAAGCTCAGATGGGGTGGAAGATCCACCAGATGGATGTGAAGACAACATTCCTTAATGGGAATATTGAGGAGGAGGTGTACATTGAGCAGCCAGAGGGTTTCAAGACCTTCGATCGTGAATCACATGTGTACCAACTCAAGAGGGCTTTGTATGGGCTAAAGCAAGCACCCAGTGCTTGGTACACTAGGATCGACAGTTATCTCACCGGTTTGGGCTTCACCAAGAGTGAAGCAAATGCGAACCTTTACCACATCATGGTAGAAGGTAAACCATTGATCATTGTTCTTTACGTAGATGATCTAATTTTGACAAGTGATGATCAACTAATACAGTCTTGCAAGGAGGACCTTGCAAGAGAGTTCAAGATGAAGGACATGGACCTTATGCACTACTTTCTAGGCATGGAGGTGTGGTAGAAAGATGGGGAAGTATTTTTGTCTTAAGGCAAGTATGCCAATGAGATACTCAAGCGCTTTCAGATGGGGAAGTGTAAGCCCATGTAGACTCCTCTAGCGGAGAACTGGAGGAAGGAGGATCCTACTTCAGGTGAGGTAGTAACTGCCATTGTTTATCGGCAACTGGTGGGTTCACTTATGTATCTGGTGAACACATAACCCGACTTATGCTTTGTGGTGAACCAGTTGAGTCAAGCTATGGTTCAGCCTACCAAGCTGTTTTGGAAGGCAGCGAAGCATGTGCTGAGATACCTCAAAGGTACATCTCAGTTCAGATTGTGGTACAGACGAATAAAGGGAGTGAAGCTTCAGGGCTTCACAGATGCAGATTGGGTAGGGAGTCCATGAGACTGGAAGAGCACTTCTGGAGGAATCTTCAACCTTGGTTCAACTGCATTCCTGGTACAGCAAGAAACAGAGATCAATTACACTTAGCTCAGCAAAGGATGAATACATGGTTACTAGTCAGGCTCCATGTGAGGCCATTTGGTTGCGGAAGATTCTAGTGGGATTGTCTGGTCAGATGATGGATCCTACAATGATCTACTGCGATAACCAGAGTTGTATCAAACTCTATGAGAATCTAGTTTTTCATGACAGGTCCAAGCACATAGATATCCAGTATCACCATCTTCGAGACTATGTGGTCAAGAGGATCATGTTGTTGTTGTATGTTTCGACTGAGGAACATGATGCAGATATTTTGACTAAGGCAATATCAAAATGCAAGTTCGAGTTCCATAGAGACAGGATCGGGCTTACTGATAATCCCTTTATTGTTGAGAGGGAGTGTTGAAAATAGCAACAAGAAATGCTAAAAATAGAATTGCTAAAAATAGCACTGTTATAAATAGAAGTTCATCCAGTGTTGATCTTAGCAACAATGCGTGGAAAAATGGAAGTGCTAAAAATAACATTCTATAAATAGCATTTCAGGATACCTTCCTATTTTAGTCAGTCCCTAAACTAAAATAGTGAAGCAAAATTCAAATTTGATCTTAGCAACAGTTTGTAAAATAATTAATTAATTCTTCTTGAGTTAATTAGTTAAGGAAAATCAAACTTGAAGTCTATGTGGGGACATGCAACAGTTTCTCCATTAATTGAGGAATTTATCCATCAGTTAAAGAGATACGAGTGAGTTGTAATATTGCATTGTAATTAGTTGACTTAGTTAACTGAGTCAAGTCCAGTTAGATTAATTCAAACAGATTGTTGAAATAATGTAAGTTCAGTTAGTTAATGCTTGCATGCATGTAACTACTACACTTCAGATAACTAAGTATTCTCTCATAAATAACTCATGCATGTCAATTCAGTCAGAGACCCAGTTGAGATCAGATGGAGGGGCAGTGTACTATCAGTTGGTAGAATATTCCATTGTGAATATTCCTTGCATGCAGAAGGAATTCTTTCCTTGAGGATTGCGCAGTTAAATCAAATGTTTTAGTGAGTTTGATGAGGCCAATTCACACATGTGGCTTCACTGGACCCCAAGAAAAACTGCACAAGGAAATAGGAGGCTTGGAGGGCTTGAGGAGGACATATACTATGTCTATTCAGTCTGTGGGTTGTATTATTTGATTGCAGAGAGAGCAGGATAGCTTGAGAGTTGATTCTTTTTGTAACTTGAACAAGATTTCCACTTGTATGATAATACAAAGTTGGGGTTTTAGGTTGAGGCTTTCCCCATGATACTTCTTTTGTGTTATGTGTGATTGATTTCTCATTCTTAGTTATATGTGTTCTATTAATCTTGCTCAATTCGATTAAGCTTCTGCAAATTGTTGTATAAGTAGATACTGTATTGTGTTTTAGGATATTACATAATATGTTGATCTACAGAGGGAATTTCTACAAATTGCCCTCAATCATATGGAAACAATCCAACACATCCTAATCATCCACTATTATGTAGGCCAACCTACTTGGCTCAAGTAGGGAACTCAACAAGTTTCGGCACTAAAGATTCTGGAGGCCATCAAGAATAGGGGTGTCATATGTTTTTTGTTGTAACCACCTTATAATGTGGATTTTGGATGGATTGCATCGTTTTATTATCACATGAGAATTTTGGCTTATAATCTAGGTCGGTTTATTCCATACGTTTTGCAACATTTTAATCAAAAGCCATTTTAGAAGCAACATTGATAGTCTATTAGCATGGAGAAATCCTAGCTGAGAATGCAAATGGAATTTTTGTTATGCCTTTACATACCAAATGATCATAACATCACATTTTTCTCTGAGTTGTTAAATAAATGAAAAATGGGGGAATAATGAAATCTTGAACAACTTACTTTTTATAATTTGAAAACTCGATAAAACAATGAGCAGTAACATTAAACAATTTTGGTCGATGAAAACATCATGAATCCATTTATTTTGGTGGTCATTTTCAACCTCTTAATTTCTCCCTCACTATTACAAATTGAAAATGAACTCAATTCCATTTGACTATGCTTACAAGGGATATCTCTGCTTCCATTGCAATTGGATTAATTAGAAACATTGTGACTCCATTGAATTAAAAAATTCAAAAAAATTTAATCAAACCAATTCACAGTTGTCTTGCTATGACCAGAGAATAAAATGCGAGGAAAACACAATGGATGAAAAGAAAGAATACCACACAGTTCAATTCAACTTTGTTGATCTATCATGACACTGTTGAATTGAACAAATTCAAAAAAAATTAATCAAACAAATTCACAATTGTCTTGTTATGACCGAAGAAGAAAATGTGAGAAAAACATAGTGGATGACAAGAAAGAATACACACGCAATCAATAAAAAAGTTGATTTGTCATGACTCCATTGAATCAAACAAATTCAAAACTTTTTAATCAAACAAATTCACAACTGTCTTGTTATGAGCAACAAAGAAAATGAGAGAAAAATGCAGTGGATGACAAGGAAGAATCCTAGAAGCATCTGGGCATGTTGAAAAGTCGCGAACTCAAAATGGAACTCATACCAACTTCCTTGATATTACAAATTATGAAAAAAAACAAATATCCCAAGGTGTTTTTAACTCCACAACTCATGTCAATACTTAATACTCAACTGAAATGTATATCAAGATTCAAAATCGAGACAAACAAGTGGATTAAATATGCATGTAAAGTGTAGATTAAATTGTTGAGCACGATTTTACATCACAGTAAGGCACATTCTACAATGGAAACTTTCGTAAACAAAGCACAATTTGGCATTTTCATAGCAATTTAACAGGTTCAAATTTTATCTAGTTTAAGGGATCTAGTATACTGAGTCACAAATACAACATTGCAATAGTGGCATAATAAATGTTGAGCTGACTAAATCCTACATGTATTCGTGTAATTGATCATTTCCCAACATTAAATATTGTTGTTGGAAGAGAGGTGTACATGAAATGAGCCTACCCTACACATGATAAACCTATTACGTTGCATGCCATAATGTATTAAACTTTAACATATCAAATATTTAAATCAATTTCATGCACCAAGGAAACATAATGGATTAAAATGGCATACACCATGCAAAACTACAAGCTATATCGTGTAATACAACATTCATCAAAACATAAGCCAAATGACATGGCAAACAAAACGTAAAAACTCCAAGACATGACCATGCCATTGTCATAACTCGACAAAACCATGCCACTGAAAACAAGAGAACCATACACCAACATGTAAATCCATGCATGTCAAAACCAGCTAGGAAATCACACATGCAATATGTTACTTACAAGTATTCCTACTGAAGTTGCATGATCCTGTTATTCCTTCCTTGATACATGCTTTCCTTCCTTTCCCTTCGCTTGCTTTTCCGTCCTTGATCCAAAGCTAGAGTTCTCCAAGAAAAATCTAAGTGACCAAGAGTGAGAGAGAGAATAATGACCGAGCTCCAAAACTTGAACTAACAAAAGGTTACCAACTAATCCTCATAAGCCTTTTTATTAATGAGGCCTCTAATTTCTTCATTTTACGTTATTTTCCTTCAATTTCCTCCTCACATGAAACATGTGACCTTTCACCTTACTTTTCTCCTAATTTCCTTTATTTTCATAAATAAATGTGGAAAAAATGAATTTTTTCCTTTTAATGCCTTTGCCTCATCCTTTTCCAATTTCCTTAGCCATAAACACATCTAGTGATTCCCACTAGGATATATTTTCCCAACATTCAGCTTGTAATAAGTGTCCCTTAATCGTGGTCTTATTTTGCCTTTATTAAATTTTATTACATGAAATTTTCACCAGAGCTATTATAGAACCCTCCCCCTTGGGGAACACCATCCTAAATGTTAAACCACACCAAGACCTCAAAAAAATTGTTGAAAATCAAAGATACTGCCCATGGATCTTTATAACTTAGCTCGTTGCAATATTTACAATAAAAAACCTGCTCAAAAGCAAAACATCACGACAACATGACAAGATAAAAACCATACCACTTATTGGAGATTTATAAATTAGCTCATGGCGGTATTTACATCCATATACATATATACATATACCAAAACATCAGCAAAACATATGCCAAATATATACCAAACATCAAACCAAAACTGCTTTGCCTCAACCGACAAACAATGAAGGATACAGGGTCTGCATCTGATCCTCCATCCCCAATGTAACTTCTTCAAGCCCAAAGTGCTTCCACTACACTTTAACTTTCTTTATGGCTCTGTTCCTGAGCATGATATGCTTCCGCTACAATATGCATTGAGGCTCTGGTTGGAACTCTCCTTCATGCTCCACCTGCAATACATACCAATCAATAACATGATCAACATCCTTTATATACCTCTTAAGCAATGAAATATGGAAAAAATCGTGGACCTTCATTGTTGGAGGTAGTGTAAGCTGATAGGTCACTAGTCCAATCCTCTTAAGGATCTCAAAAGGCCCACAAAACTGTGCTGCCAATTTGGCACGTGAACTAATCCTCAGAAAGATCTTCTTGGGCTTGATGCTCATGCTCCCTAACCTAAAACTCCTTGAATAGCCTGTGATGGTCTGCATAACTCTTTTGTCTATCATGTGCTACCTTTAGATTCTTATTTATAACCTTCATTTCTTGTTCCATTTCTGCCAACATATATGGCCCAATAAGTACCCTGTTCACTGGATCACTCCAGTTGATGGGAGTATTACAACTTCTACCATACAATGCCTCGAAAGGGCTCATCCTCAATGACTCCTGATAACCATTTTTGTATGTGAACTCAACCAATGGAAGATACTCCTCCCATCTCATTTGTGGGTGCATCACATACATCCTCAACATATCCTCCAAGTTCTCTGTTTGTCCATCTATTTGCGGATGATACGTTGTACTGAAGGCCAAATTTGTACCCAAACCTACAAATAACTCATTCCAAAACTTGGAAGTGAACTTTGCATCCATGTCCGACATAATATTCTTCGAAACGCCATGTAATCTCACTATATCTCTGATGAAAACCTATGCTACCTCACTAGCTGAATATGTAGTCTTCACTAGAATGAAGTGAGCTACCTTTCTCAACCTGTCAACCATAACCATAATAGAATCATGTTATCTCATTGTCCTCGAAAGACCTGTAATCAAATCCATGGAAATGACCTCCCATTTCCATTACGGAATCAAAATAGGTTGTAGTAGACCACCCGTATGCTTACATTCTGCCTTTACCTGCTAACAATATAAACATCTAGCCATGAACTTTGCCACTTCCTTCTTCAAATTTGGCCAATAGTAGAACTTCTTCACTGTCGTCAATGTCTTCTGATATACTCGGTGACCCGATTATTGCTTGACGTGAAAATCCCTCAAAATAATATTCTTGAGCTCACTGCAATTCAGTACATAGATCTTATCCTTGAATCTCACCAAACCATCTGCCGTGAGACAATAATATACATCCGGACCACCTATACATGTACCTGTACTTTGTTGTAATCGTGCTTAATCTCCATGTAATTGTCATCCCGCTATCATGCATGAAAGATCCTACCTTGTAATTGTGTCCCATAAGAGCTCATAGTTGTGATATGACTTACCTGTACCTTCCTGCTAAGAGCATCTGCAACCCAGTTCTCCTTCCCTTTGATGTATCTAATCTCAAATTCAAACTCATTGAGGGTGGCCAACCATCTAGCTTTCCATGCATTTAGATCTAACTGGTCAAACAAATACCTCAACCCACTGTGATCGCTCATCAATACAAATCTCCTGCCAAGAAGATAGTGCCTCCACATCTTTAATGCATGTATGGTCACTACTAGCTCAAGATCAAGCATTAGATAATTATTCTCGTGGTCATTCAGTTTCTGTTACTCATAGCACACTACCTATTCTTATTGCGTGAGAACTCCACCAAGTCCTCTCTTACAAGCATATGTACACACTACAAACTCCTTGTCCAGATCTGCAGTCTTTAACACTAATGCATGTGTCAACAACTACTTGAGCTACTCAAAACTAGTTATACGTTTTTATGTCAATTCGAACTTCTTACCTTTCCTCTGTAATGATGTTATAGGATATGAAATGCGTGAGAAGTTCTTGACGAACCTCCTATAGTAACCTACCAATCCCATGAATGATATCACCTCATCCACATTCTTAGAAGCTGCCCAATGCATGATGGCCCTTATCTTTTCTAGATCTACTATTATTTCTTCATTGGAAACGACATGTCCCAAGTAATGCACCTTTGTCTGAAAGAAGTTGCACTTGATAAGCTTAGCATGCAACTGATGCTCTCTTAGCAATCTCAACATTGCTGCTAAATGCTCGACATGTTCTTCCTCATTTTTAGAATATACCAGTATGTCATCAATGAATACAATAACAAACTTGTCCAAATAAGGACACAACACATTATTCATTAAACACATAAATGTAGCTGGAGCATACGTTAAACTAAATGGAACTACAACAAACTCATAATTCCCATACCTAGTCTTGAATGTAGTCTTGAAGATATCCTATTCCTTGATGCATACCTGATGGTATATCGATCTCAAGTCGAGCTTAGAGAACATTGTTGCTCCCTTCAACTGATCAAACAAATGATCAATCCTCGGCAATGGGTACCTATTCGTAATCGTTACCTTGTTCATCTGCTTATAATTAATGCATAATATGAGAGTACCATCTTTCTTCTTTACGAAAAACATTGGTGCACCCCAAGGCGATACACTTGGCCTGATGTATCCCTTGTCAAGCATCTCCTTTAACTATAATTTGAACTCTACCAACTCAATTGTGCTCATGTGGTAAGGTGCCTTTGATGCCGGTGCTGCCCCTGGCACCAACTCATTAGAAACTTCTACCTCCCTATGAGGTGGTAACTTTGTAATGTTCTCAGGAAATACATAAGGAAACTATTGTAGAACTAGGTATCTGCTCAAAACATTTGCATCTCCAACTTCCTTACCTTTGTCACTAGAAATGTGCACTGCAAACATCACACAACCTTTTCTGCAACTACGCTTAGCCTGCATAGCAATAATCATCCTCACTGATGTAGGCTTCTTCTTTCCCTGCAACGTTCTCTTTTCCCCACTATCATCCACACACTCAATGGTATTGTTGAATAAATCCACTTTGGTCCTGTGAAGGTACAACCAATCCATACCCAAAAGCATACTTATGAACCCAATGGCAGAACATTCAAATGTGTTGTTGTAGGCATACCATTTAATTCAAATACACAAGCTCTTACCCAATGGTGAACTCTCTTGTTTGTACCTGTAGCCAATTGTACCAACGAAAATTATACATGCACTTCTTTTCTCAAACCACACTTATCCATGAGGTTAGGATTAATATAACTATATTTATATCTAAGATCAATCAAAATAGAAACAACTTGATCACAAAGCTTATCGTCCATCTCAATGATAGATGCCTGATGATTTGCTTGTCTATTGTCCACAACAACATAGATATGAGGAATGTTATGACCCACATCACCAACTGTATGTGCCTCCTGAGCACTATATATGTGGGGTCTACCAGCACTCTGATACTGCAAACAATCCCTCTTACAATAATCCTTACCACATATCTAACATTGCAATGGTTCCCTACCATCACCTCTAGCTAGCTTCTCTCCATGTCCTTTCTCAATTGTATTGAACCTATTGTAAGGAACTAAACTTTCTTTCTCACTTGCAACTTGAGGTCTTCCTTGCTTTGGTGGCCATTTTCCTTTAGCTTTCTCATTTCCTTTCAAGTCACGCTTAGGCTCAACTTTGTGCTTTGACTGCTCATAACAATGTTTCAACTTTCGGATGGCCTCCTCCAATGATCTAAGCTCATCAAATTCAATCTAGTCTTTGTATGTTATTGATAGTCCACTGATGAATCTCTGAACCTCAGCCTTCTCTTCCTTGAGGTAAGACACATATCTCAACAATTACAAGAGCTTGCTAGTATACTCATCATCTATCATGGAACCCATCCACAACTCATAAAACTCCTTATCTCTGTCATCAAAGTATATTTCCGATAAATACTTCTTCTTGAAGAGCCTCTCAAACTCATGCCAAGTAAAATCGTCCTCATGTATACCTTTAACATTCTTCACATATTCCCACCAAACATTTGTTTTACCTTTGAGACTGAAAGTGGTTATCTTTGTTTTCGTGTTTTATGAATAATCATGCAATCTGAAGAATTTCCTCATACCAAGCAACCATGCCTCTACATCCTATGATTTATTCATCTCTCCATCAAAGGTGGGTGGCTTTTCTTTCTTAAACTTGTCCAGGAAGTATCCCCTATCACTCCTCCTATAAGGATGATAACGATGATGATCATGATGCCTGTCCAAACCAGAACTAGAATAGCACCTGTTTCCATCACCTCTCCCATCCAAAGTGTCCAACAACCTTCCATCTCTGATCGTGTCATATATGTTTGACCTGTGACCATCATAAGACCTGCTTCCTTATGCCCCATTAGTTATGTCCTCCTGCTCATGACTGATCCGAAGTGGTCCCTATCGCTTCAATTTTGACAAACTCCGAAGTAGTATTCCATTAACCTCTGCTTGTTTCTCTTATGCCTGCATGATTTTGTCATTGTCCGCCTTACAACTCCTTATTTCTTCCATCAAGCTTCTTAATGTGTCTGCCAAATCAGAAGAGTACCCAATACCACACTGCTCATTCAATTCATAGGGAGAGTCTTTGTAGTCTAACATTTTGATAGCCATTTAATCTCTTTCCTGCAAGGCATACTATGTCAGCTAAACCAAATCACAATAAACCAATGTACCTTAGCATAGTTCGGGGAGGGTATCTCATCTACAAGATCATCAAATCTGTGTGATACATGAATAACATAATCATAACAAAAACCCCAAGGGTTAGCTAAGTTGGTCAAAATCAGTGCCTCGCCGTTTGGGAGGTCACAGGGTCCATTCTGCCCGAAACCCTTGGGGTTAGGCCTTGCTAGTGGGTCGGGGGCTAGATTCCCTTCCGGGTAGATCGACCCTTCCGGGTAGATCGACCCAGATTTTTCTATGGATGTAGCGACCACCCGTTGACCAAGGTTTTCATGAACCATAGCGAAACAAAAAAAAAAAAAAAAAAAAAAAAAAAAAAAAAAAAAAAAAAAAAAAAAAAAAAAAAAAAAAAAATAAAAAAAAAAATAAAAAAAAAAAAATAAAAATAAATAAAAAATAAAAATAAAAAAATAAAATAAAATAAAATAAATAAAAAAATAAAAAAAAAAAAAAAAAAAATAAATAAAAAAAATAAAAAAAAAAATAAAAAAAAAAAATAAAAAAATAAAAAATAAAAATAAAATAAAATAAAAATAAAAATAAAAATAAAAATAAATAAATAAATAAATATATAATAAATTATAATATAATATATATATATATATATTATATAATATATTATATATATATAATATAAATTAAATTAAAATAAAAAAATAAAAAAAAAATGATACATAAGTACATAACCATGTAACCATCAGTCTAGCTAGAGTCTAGTCATCAATGCATGACCATATCAACTACACACATACCATGATTACATGCATGACAACAACAACCATAACACCACTGCATACTTGACCACACGCAAACATTAACATGAATAAGCAATGCGTAATCGACCATACGCACGCATGAATGATGATACTTGTAACCAAACCTACAAGAATGATACATGTAACCAAGCATGCAAGAATGTAACCAAACATACGAGAATGTAACCAAGCATACAAAATGACACATATAAGTGACATATAAAAACATGTAACCAATCATACATTCATGACAACATGCTTCACACAACGACATCCTTATTCCCATGGCGACATCACTACAACCATGACCAACACCATGCTAATGCAACAAGAACATAGACCACAAGGATGACTGAAACATGTACAACCAACATGAATGCATGAAAAACACATTCATCCAAGGAGAGCGCAACCATGCTCTGATACCAATCTGTAACCACCCTCCTCCCTAACCTATCCAAGTAACTGACCAACCGGGATAAAAATGCGATGAGAGAAGCCACCATGAAGGGATTCAACCTCATTGGTGACCTTAAGGAAATGGAATCAACAGAACACATCAACCATACCTTCCACATCAGCAAGAACACCCCCAGGAGACATCTCATCCACTCAGCCATACCACCCCTGGGTCCCACTGAGCTTTTAGACTGCTTGACTTCTGATCGTTCTCATGCTATAGGCATGCCAGCTTCCAGGAACATTTGGACGGTTTCACAAGACTACAAGCTAGCGTCTACGGACTTTTCCTAGCAAACATGTGCCAGCGTCTGCGAAATTCAAGGCACTTTTCTAGCCTATAATTCTGGCCAATTCCCGGAACTTGTTATACCTTTTAGAATCCATCAAAGACATGATGACAAGACTACTAAAACAAAAATCAACCTCAGGACTAGGCCTCAACATCCCCAACTGGGACTAACATTTCGTCAAACACTTGGCATCAATGCAACCTACAGGTCTAGGAAACAAGACTGAGCATGAATGACAGAAAACTCTTATGAAACATGACAAAAAGGATCACCACCTTATCCATTTAATTGTTATAACATCAATTAGGTCTTGCATTCATCAATTTAATAATTACAAGTAATTACATGAGATAACCATGACATGAACCAGTCAATTAACCATGCTTATAACCAACATAAAACCATGTAAATAATAGAGACATAACAACCATTGAATCCACATGTAAACAAGTGCAAAAGCAAGAGAACTTAGCTTTCATTAATCATAGGCAAATCCGACTAGGTTCGGGACGTCCATGTACCATCCGATCTAGACATGGCTGAACCAAAAATTTCTTTCATCTAATCACCCCATGCCATATTCCAAGCATGGATGTGGGATCTCATGGATAAACCAATCTAAAACAACTATGGGAACCTAGAGGTTAAACCACCTCCACCCTTAACAAACCATGATCACACCAAAAACAATGCTCCGATCACAACCAAATCGAACTTAGAATGTCATCCAGAATCCATCACTACCCTCGAGGAATTTTTTGTCTCCTTATCTCTCAAGCTTTATCGCAATCCAATTTCGAACCACTAGGCCCTAAACCGAGACCAGTCTCTCAAGCTTTACCGCAATCCAAACCCGGATCACTAGGCCCTAAACCGAGACTTCTCCCTCAGGCTTTACCGTGTATCCTGCCAAAACTAGTCAACTTGGGATTCCTAGGCCTTTGGGAATGAACCTTGAGACCACCTCCGACCCCGATTCCAAAATCCGTCCGGAAAACGAAAGCTCAAAACTAAGATAAGCATCCCAACATACCATGGCATCTGGAAAAAGGGAAGGCTAGGTTGAAAACCACTGTCATAACCCGACAAAACCATGCCACCGATAGCAAGAGAACCGTACACCAACATGCAAAGCCATGCATGTCAAAACCAACTAGGAAATCACACATGCGATATGTTACCTGCAAATATTCCTACTAAAGTTGCCGAATCCTGCTCTTCCTTCCTTGATCCTTTCTTTCCTTCCTTTCCCTTTACTTTATTTTCCTTCCTTTCCCTTTGCTTGATTTCCCTTCCTTGATCTAAAGCTAGAGTGCTCCAAGAAAACTTTAAGTGACCAAGACTGAGAGAGTGAGAATAATGAGAGAGCTCCAAAACTTGAACTAACAAAAGGTCACCAACTGATCCTCAAGAGCCTTTTTATTAATGAGGCCTCTAATTTCTTCATTTTCCATTATTTTCCTTCAATTTCCTACTCACATGCAACTTGTGACCTTTTACCTTACTTTTCTCCTAATTTCCTTTATTTTCATAAATAAATGTGTCAAAAATACTTTTTTGTCTTTTAATGTATTTGCCTTAACCTTTGCCAGTTTCCTTAGCCATAAACACATCCAATGATGCCCACTGGGATATCTTTGCCCAACATTCAATGCGGAATAAGTGTCCCTTAACCGTGGCCTTGTTTTTCCCTTTATTAAATTTTATTACATGAACTTTTCACTAGGGTTGTTACATTAAATGTGTTTACAAACACAGAGTTAGCAGTTGGTAGGATTGGAAATCTTATTGGATAGCCATTGACGAAGCCACTGATCCGTACGAACCATGTTGCATTAGTGTTGAAGACCTCACCACCTCGCCATACCTCACCTGCAAACCCAACTGAGCTTACTTCCAACACAAATCACAAAAGTGTCAAAAAACTGCCAAAAAAACCATCAACCTAAGTGAAAATGCATGAAAAAATCATTGGCAAGAGAACTTACCCTCGTAAAAACCCACTGGATCACGAAATATCCATGTCCACCGTTGAATCGACTGAAATATGGTAGAGCGCCATAGTAGACAATTGTACCAAATGTTGGTGCACCACGACCATGGAGCAACAAGTCATGAAAAATGAACCCCTGAACGAGTGCAGCACAATGACCGAATGTCGGGTGACCAACATCAAGGCATCGAGCGAACAACAGTTAGGGCAGCAAAACCACACACCGACCCCAAGCAAAATAACATCGTTTCCTCACAACAATATACCTTAAACCTTAATCGAAGACCAAAAACAATAGAATTGAAACGAGAATTAGTTTCCCATCTACCATGACAAGTGGGAGAGTGAGTTTGACAGATGTCGTACAACAAATTCAATAATTTGGTGATCATTTGCATACATTACAGGAAAGGCGTGCAACAACTGGTATCCCTCCCCTACTCACATAAAAAAATCACAACTTTTTTTTTATTCTTCCATATATTAACTCTAATAAAATTTACAATATTTTTGTAGAAATTATTTTATTATTATTATTGAGAAAAAATTATTTTATCATTATTCAAGAAAATTTTACCTTAATTTTATTTTATCAAATTAAAATTAAAATTTTTTAATTAAATTTCTAACCTAAAAAATTCCAATAACTCTATTATCATATTCATATCTTTACAATAATACACTCATTGAGACAAGTTATTTCCCCACAAATACATACTTTCCTTAGGAAAAAAAAATCAAAAAACATTTTTTTAATCCTTATAACTTAATCTATTAAATTAAATTTCTAACCTAAAAAATTCCAATAACCCTATTATCATATTCATATCTTTATAATAATACACTCATTGAGACAAGTTCTTTCACCACAAATACATACTTTCCTTTGAAAAATAAATCAAAAAACATTTTTTTAATGATTATAACTTAATCTATTATATTTAATGATTTTAATTAATTTAATAACAAATTTTTAAAGTAAGCATGTGTGAAAATTTGATATGTCATTTTTGTCAAACACCGTTCTTCATGATAATGTTCGAGGAAACCTCACGGTCTCATTGCTTGGTTGAATGCAATTCATGGGTACTAAGACATTGAATGATGATGTTGGTAGATATTTAAATTTCAAATTTAGTAGTTAAACGTTGAATGTTATTTATCAACCAATCGTGTAATCTAACTTTAATATTATATGTTTCTAACTTTTGTTGGTTTTGAATTTGATATAGATTAAAAAAATAATAATAATTAAGTTGTTTAAATTATTTATAAATTTAGATCATTGAAAATGATAAATTTATTATTATTTAGATGTTTGTTGTCATATTAATTATAATATATTTTGATTAGACTTTATCTTAACACTTAATTACTTAGGACGGAATAATACACCCATCCAAAATAAAAAATGTTTTCTGTTAATAGTTTGTCCATGCAGTGCACTAAAAAATTAGTGAAACTATTTAATCATTATGTTATATATTAAAAAATTAGTTATTATATTTTATAAATATAAGTATAAAATGTGAAATTTTAGATATCCCATTGAAAGTTTCTTGCACTTTATATTAAAATATATATGTAAATGATGTCATAATATTGGTTGCATAATTCCTAAAGCTATGGATATTTGATCTTAGATTTAACATAGATAAATTAGAGTAGAACAATGAAGAAATAAACATTTTATCATTTAATTTAGTGGGTATTTTACAGATTTGATGAAAGCTAAATAAAACAAGTATAATATGCACTGCTTAGTGTATTATCAAAAGTAATTGATAGTGGAAGTTATTGTTACTAAGAAAACATGAATGTAAGTTTTTGAAAGGCTTACATTTTTGTCTCCTCTTTAAGAAGTATTATTTAACAATTATTATTAGTCTTGTTGTAAATTAAAAAAAAAAAACACTTTATCAATTATTATTGGTCTTGTTGTAAATTTTTGAAAAACCCTTTATCAATTATTATTGGTCTTGTTGTAAATTTTTGAAAGACCCTTTATTAGTCCCTGCCTGGGACTAATAGCGATCGATAGATCGTTGACCAGTTATTAATTTGCCCAGTTATTAATTTGCTTTGACCGAGTAAAATTTCTGGTACATGTTAGGTTTAAGCCAATGTTTAAAATAAAATTTTCTGCTCAATAAATTTTTATCCAAAGTTTATGTTTCGACCTCTTATTGTCGGGCTTTTCTAAAAACTTACGATAAAAAGTTTAGAGTCGCCTGTATAAAATAAAAAAAAGGCTGGTGTTTTGTTCTCCAAAAAGCTTTAACCAAAGTTTTGATTTTAACCTCATCGCAATCTTTACGACCATTTTAAATATACCCTGTGTAAAAATTATTTCTGCATGTTTGAATTAAAACGTATTGTGCCACCTAAACTGTGGAGAGTGACAAATGTCCTCCCCCCAGGCAAACAAAACTTTGAAAATTTTGAAATCCAATGCTGCAGCACATAACAACTCAATCCTTTCCCATTTCTTCAGAGAGGAGTTTCTCGATCAGTATTCCAACTGTACCTGATTCGTATTGCAAAGGTTACATTCTACGAGTCCAGGTTTGAATCTTTCTTTTGCCTTTTGCAATTTAGTTGCCCCATGGATTTATAAACCTTGCAATTTAGTTTCCCCATCGCCCATATGGAAGTTACAGAAATGACAGTGATCTAACAGCGACCCAACATCAATTTTCATGTACAGGTTTAAAAAAACCCTTTTAAATGTCTATTATTAAAGTATTTTTTTGAATAAATTGTTAATAAATTGTTAGAATCCCTGAAAGGTTTCAGTATTGAAGGTGACAGACACCGAAGGGAGCTCTCTGGTGTTTCTATTCTTGTAAAATGGCCAAATTTTATGCTGGAAAATTGCAGTGTGGCATTGAATTGTGAATTTGGTGCTGCAGAGTGTGTTTTTTTTTTAACTTTCTTCTTAATTGGAGCAACTGAATTGTCGAGTTTCAATATCTGCATTTCAATCCTCTGTATCTCTATCCAATCTATGATAAATTACCCCTTAGATTTAGATTCCATAGATTATCTCTAACTTGACTATCCTGCACAACCTGCACAAAGGTGAGTTTTTGTTTTTGATAAGAATGGCTTCAGAAGCCATTGAAGGTCTGCCTGTCCGGCGTTTCCATCTTCCTGTTACAGGTATTAAATCTCTCTTCTTATTGTTGGTTCTTTGTACTGTGTCAATCTTTTTCTGCTAATAAATCTAAAATTAAAATAAATTTAGAAAATTTCAAAAACACTTACATAAATTAATGTGTTTTACAGGTAAAACTCTTGGTTGCCACTGATGTTGTCGAAGACAGCATTGACGTCCAAAAGTGTAGCTGTGTCATTCGTTTTGACTTGCCAAAGACAGTACAGAGCTTTATTCAATCTCGTGGACGTGCTCGTCAAAGGAAATCAAAATTTATCCTTCTCGTTGAGAGGTCCTCTTATGTTATGCATGTTATGCAGTAATCAATTTATAATTTGCGCGTAATCCAAATAGAAACAGTTACAGAACACCAAGTGAAAGAATATTCGCCATGGATTGTGATATTTGTGGCAGAGCTAGGCTTTCCCTACGGTTGGATTTTGGAGCAGGCCTTCAGGTGGCGGCCTGTTGGGCGAAAAGTCTTCCCAGAAAGACTTTCTAAGAGGTAATAATTGGCTCGTCTATATTCCAGCACGTCCACAATTAAATATGCTTTTAAACGTTCTGAGAGATAATAATTTGCTCATCTATGTTTTCTAAACATTTCCATGGGTATGTTAAATTAATATAAGTTACTTCCTGTAAATGGACAGGTTCCGTTGATATATTATTAATCAAACTTCCTTGTAAAGGTATAATATATGTCTATCTAACTGGGTTAATATATATTTTGTATTAAATTTCTATTAACAATAGACATTTAAAAGGGTTCTTTTAAATCTGTACATGAAAATTGATGTTGGGTCGTTGTTAGATCACTGTCATCTCTGTAATTTCCATATGCGTAATCTCTGTAATTTCCATATGCGTAATGGGGAAACTAAATTGCAAAGTTTATAAATTTATGGGGCAACTAAATTGCAAAAGTCAAAAAAAAGATTCAAACCTGGATTCGTAGAATGTAACTTTTGCAACACGAATCAGGGACCATTCGAATACTGCAACTCCTCTCTGCTACTATATATGGACTCGTCATTTTCGTCAACCGGTCAATCATATGGCCAGGCCCTGCATGCAAGCCCCATAACTGCCTCAAGTCGGTTAGGGAAGTCATTCTTATTGCCAAACTCAGCTTAATAGATTGAGTTCACCCAAAGTCGACATTGCATCAGATCTGGGTCGCACAGAAGCCCATCGACCATCTAACGAGAATGCGAAGGCCACCAACCAGCTAATGAGAGTTACAGTACGATGGCGCTTGGCATTCTCCAGAGTCTATTAAAGTTTTATGCATGTAAAGCCTTACAACACGTAGCATGAAAAAATAATATTTTAATTAAATTATTTGCATTCATTTTTAATAGTTACCGCTATAACATGAATCGTGCCACATGTGGGCCCTGTTGCATGAAAGACAAGTCTTGAAAAAAAATCTGCTCCAAATTAGTAGCTTGGATAGTTTCACGGACATTATCATAATTTCCGAGGCTACTCTCAGAGATTATCACAAATCCTGTGAAAATTTAAAGCTGGTGTTAACACTCAGAGATAGACGCTAAGGGAGAGCCTAGTATTTCCGTATGTATAGTATTGACTCGTGCAGTGTTGTAATTGTCGTGCATCATACGAAAAGAAAGAGATATGAAAGGACCCTTCTCCTATCTATATATAGGTTGTCGGTTTTTCGTTGTCACGTTACTTGTGCCTTCCAACCAGTTCAATCCTCACCCTCCCCTCCTATCTGGCTAAAATAAGTAAGGCATCAGCGAGGAAAGGACCAGTAGCTGGTAATTTTGGCTTTTGCTACTTCTGGATAGCTTGCATGAATGAGTTGATTGGTTTGATAAAGAAGGGTGCATTAAGAAGCAAACATGAATGAATGGCCTAGCTTACTTTATTGAATTGCGGATCCGTACTTACTTGCTTAGAGTGGCGCTGGCTTCCAGAACTCGAGCATATTA
>APFE030173839.1:188508-207558 GCA_000404065.3 Pinus taeda | reverse complement strand
TTAAAAAATTGTATAAACTTTACAGATTATTTGGAATTTTGAGAGATCAAGTTGTTTTACCATAAATTGATTAAAATATAACACACTTTTAAATAGGTATTAAAAACACTTCAACTAGCCATAGGGTTAGAATTTTTTACCAACCAATGTTATTCCACGTGAATAAGTTAACCCAAAAAAAATTATAAATAAACTGACACTAATAAATTAATTATTTTTTATTATTTTCCAATTGTTTATAACTTCAATGTGATATTAAAACTTGTAGCATTGATTATATATATGTGTGTGTGTGTGTGTGTGTGTGTGTGTGTGTGTGTTTTGTCAAAATTATTACACAAAATAATATCAACAAGTATGATGGTTTACACTAGTTTTGATTTGAAAGCTAGTTTTACAAAATAAATAGGATACAGATTTGAAACTCATGTTTTTTAGTGTGCTTATTATGTGGTATTTAGTAATTTCTAACAATATGTGTAACAAAACTTGAATGTACAAGCTTCTTGATAGGAACTATTTCTCTAGTGATGATGCTAAATGTACAAAGTCAAAACAAGATTTCATTGGAAAATAATAAAAACATTGCATAAGAAGTGTGGGCATATATTCAATTAAGTTGAAACATAGTTTTAATTAGAATACCCACACTGTTTGGTGACTTGGAGAAAGTAGGAAGGTCACAGAAAGGTGTTGGACAGGTGCAACTATAAACTTTAGAAAAGGATGTGCCAAAGCATATTATAGACAAGTGTTGCATGTAGTTAGTAGTCCCTGTCAATAATGCTTGTTTGTTTCTTTCAAGCAGTGTGGTTTATATAGTCAGTCATGTAAACACTTGGCAGCCAGGTGTCGCCTTTTTGCCAGGTGGATGTTTTTTCTGATGACTGGGCAATTTCAGTTATGTTTGTGTTTTATGGTTATGTCTATCCAATGTGTAAGATGTTTTTTTGGTCAAAACTGATAACCCCTGTGTGGGTTCTTTTGATTTCATGGACTGGTTTCCCCTTTGTTGGGGCAGTCAAGGTTAAACAGTCATATTTTTTCATGAACGATGCTCAGTACTATTGAGAACATGCCTCATTGTAATTACTTTTTTGTATCATATTAATAGAATAATATTACTTAGAAAAAAAAAAATCCTATTCTCTATTAATTCTAATATTCCCCCTTAATAGAGAAAGGGTTCTTAAACACACCTAATATGTCCCTAAACAACTCAAACTTCAGTCTTCCTATAGGCTTAGTAAATATATCAGCCATATTATCACAAGAATTACAATATTTAACACATATCTCTTTGGACTGCATTTTTTCCCTAACAAAATGAAATTGAGTGTCTATGTGCTTAATGTTTTTGTGAAACACAGGATTGTAAGCCAGTTTGATGGAACTTTGATTATCACAATTGATAACTGTAGCTTCTATCAGTTCTTCTCCTACATCTTGGAGAAGTCTGCGCAACCAAACTGTCTCACATGTTGCTGCACACATAGCTTGATATTTTGCTTCCGCTAAGGATAAGGCTACAGTATGTTGCTTCTTGTTGCACCAAGAGATGACCCCGAATCCAATGCTAAAGGCATAACCTGTAATTGATCTTCTATCATCTAAATTTCCCGCCCAATCAGAGTCTGTATGATGCAGGAGCATTTGGCTGACATGGCAAAGACAAAAGTGAAGGTGATATGGTTTCTGAAGGGGACGGAGGAATTAATTCACTGTTGTAAAAACATGAAAAGAAAATATGCTAGACAACCATGAAAAGTTCCGTATGAGGAATACTGATGTAACCAATTGAACATAGCTAACAGCAGTTAGTGACAGTTTAAGAACATTGCTATTAAAAAGAGAGAAAAAGCACAATGTCAAGGTTGGACTGACAAAGAAATAAGGAAGAGGAAAAATATAATTTTTCTGTGCACATTCATCCCTACAGCGTCCTAAACACTGTGTGTAATAATTTGTATAAAATTGCTTCGTGAGACTGTTATTGCATTGCCACAGGTTATAAAACGAAAGGAGAGATAACCAAAGCCAGAGGAGAAGTAACAGCGCGCAGCGTACAGGCGGCTCAAACAAATAACCAGACATAAAAATCATTTATGTAATCATATGATACGAAGTCGGAAATTGCAAGTCCAGTTAAGCAAACAAAATATGTAAACACCAGGTATGTGAATTTGTAAATATAGCCCAAATCAATTCCAGAGTTGAATTCATAGAAATATAAATACAGTCATCAAATTCGTTGCTTATTTACATTCTGTTCAAAACAAAGGAACGAACCTAGTGCACAAACATATGAATCATACTGATTACAAACGGAAGCCAAACCCCATAAGTCCCCAACTCATTACCACAACCCAACAACGGTGCCTAACTACAGAAGAACCAAACACAGACAGCGGCTCGAAGGCCAACGAAATATCGACCCTACAGCTGTAACATTAAAGCCAGACAAAACAACTAAGGAACAGAACGACACTACCCGTATTTCATCTGGAATAGCTGAGTTTCCAAGCGCCGAAACCCTCGGGTGGCTCTACATGCAAAGAGGAACGACAAACGAAAATTAGTTTCTAGGAAATGGAATACAGAGGAACCGAAATTTGAAAGGAACAATCAAAACACAACGAATTAGCTTACCTGCTGGAGGCAAGCCGTAACTGCAACCACACCTCCAAATTGTTTTCCTGCTCACGAGGAGCCGAAGACGTTAGACACTAAGAGAAAAGGAATACGAATATCCAGCATAGAACAGGGGGCTTACCCAGATAATTTGACGGAGGAATCGACGGAAATTGCCACCACAGTTCTGTCGAGCTCGTGGAGGAATCAAACCCAGAGCTGGAGAAACGTTACCAGGAACCATGTGACCAACAACCAACTGTAAGACTCATGAAAACACAGGCAACGAACCGAGATAAGGACGCACAGAGACAGAGACCTACTAAGGCAGACACCAAGCATACCATAACAATCGACATACAAGCAGAAGACCACGAAGAAAGTAAACCTTACCAGGGTTTCATAACTTTGCTAGATGAACGAAAAACTTCCAGGTCGAGTCCCGAACCAGTAAAGCAAGATCGTAAGAACGAAAACCACATTGAAGCTGTGAAGACCACCAGGAGCACGCAGCTCAGAGAACCAGGCGGACAAACCACAAACAAAAAAATGAAAATCTACAGTGAAGCTGCAAGAGGCCGCCGTGAGCTCACATAACAAACGACCGAGAGAAACAACGAATGAACCAAATGAGCGTGAAGGTGGTGAAACCCTATACCAAGGCAGGTTCATAGAATTCCGAGGAGGGACAGATGTCCATCAAACAAACAACCAACATACAAATCACCGTAAACCCCATTTAATTCAACACAGATTAAACCAAGTTGCATATATCCAAAAAATCTTTCATTAACATTATTATTTGCTTGTACACCATCAACTGGAGTGCGTTGACGGCGGGACCACGTGGGCGGGCCCCATCACTGTATAACCTATCAAGCTAACATCAAATGAATCAAAATACATAATACCAAACTCTAAAGTTCCTTGCAGATACCTCAGTACTCCTTTCGCTGCAAACCAATGATTCTCATGAGGTTGAGTCATGAACTGGCTCAAAACATTCACTGCATAAGCCAGATCTGACCTCGTTGTAGTCAACTAGATAAGACTACCAACCAACTGTTTGTACAATGTTGCATCTGCATTTTTCGAACCATCATTCACCTGAAGTTTGATATTCTGTTGTAAAGGTACAAATGCAGCCTTACACTCATCCATTTTAAATTTAGTCAACAAACTCTTAGCATACTTACCCTGGGATAAGAAAGTTTGGCCTAAATCTCTCCAAACTTTTAGATCTAAATAGCAATGCAATTCTCTGAGGTCCTTCATCTCAATTTTCTGTGATAATTGCTGCTTGATTTCTTCAATGAGGTTGTCTGCACTTCCTGTCATGATCAGATCATCTACATATAAAGAAATCAACACTATATGCCCCTCATCATTAAACACAATATATAAATTAGGATCATTTTTGCTCCGTTTATAACCATGCATGAGGAAAAATGAATCAATTTTGTCATACCAGGATCTAGGAGCCTGTTTTAAACCATATAAAGATTTCTTTAATCTACAGACTAAATGCTCCTCCCTTCTTAGCAAACCCCTCAGGCTGCATTAAGTATACTTCTTCTTTTAAATCGCCATTTAAGAAAGCAAATTTAACATCTAATTGATGTATTTTCCAATGAGGCTTATTAGCTAAAGCAATAATCAATCTAATAGTATTTAATTTGGCTACAGGGGCAAATGTTTCCTCAAATTCAATACCTTCTTTCTGGGAATACCCCTTTGCAACCAACCTTGCTTTATACTTAGCAATAGATCCATCTACTTTAAATTTCAACTTAAATAACCATCTGCAACTTATGGGTTGTTTACCATGAGAAAGCTTTACTAGATCCCAAGTATTATTCTTAATAATAGATTCATATTCCTCCTTCATTGCTTCCTTCCATTCAAAACTCTTACTAGCTTCATGAAAAATAGAAGGTTCCGCAATGTTTAACATACCAGTCATGAGTGCACAATCCCTATACCGAGTTGGTAACTCGTTCTACCTGCTAGATCTCCTGAGTGGTGGGGTGTCCTTTATTCTGCTCCGTTCTCCTCTTTGTGGACTAAATTCCTGTTTTTGTTGTTGTTGTTGTTGTTGTTTCTGATGACTGATACCTGTTTCAACATCCTCATCTGAAAGTAAGGGTACATGCCATTCTTCACTATCTTGAACAGGATTTCCATCATCAACATGTTCATGGAATACTATGTCTCTACTAACAAACACCTTGTGAGTAGAAGGATTAAACAACTTATAAGCCTTATACTCACTGCAGTATCCAATGAAAGTACATTTAATGGCCTTTGAATCTAACTTCTTCCTGTCTTCTTTGGGAATATGAGAAAAAACTTTACAACCAAATACTCTAAGGTGACCTTCTGCAGGTTTGAAGCCAAACAACGCTTCAAAATGAGTTACAAAGGTATGGTGAATGGTCTTCCAGTTTTGAAAAACTTGCATATTGATTGTCAAGCATGTGCATTCGGAAAACAAGTGCATATAGAAGAGCCCCTCCTTTTATAATAATAATAATAATAATAATAATAATAATAATAACCCTTAAAAAACTGGTGAAGGGGTCGAACAATGACTGGCTACCACTGACGCGAAACTGGGGAAAAAACTGGCAGTCCAATACCAATCTTGACTGTCCCTTTAAATCTCGACGGCATGAATCTCCAGGGGCAGGCTCTATCATTTCAGGTTGCCTCCAGCAGTGGCCACACCATTACTTCATATAAAGTGGCTTCTTCTGATAGCTCCGCAGCCTCCACGACAGCCTCCCTAATTTTGGATCACGGATTCAACACTCCATAGTTGTGATCCTACCATCCACGCCAATCCACGCTAATCCACGGCCACTCCAAAAAAGATGGGAGCACGGAGAAAATTTCACAGTGATCCATGCCAATCTACAGATTTCATGCGAGCAGCTTCGACACCCGATCTAGCAATCCAACGATCCAACGATCTCGTAGCCAACGATTAAGCAGTCCAGTGATTTTGCAGGTGGAACGGTTGTCCAGCTCCTCGCAACCTCCACGCACTTGCAATCTAGTCTTCCATCGTGGCAACCTCCATGCACCTGTGGATCTCGACAATCTTGCAGCAATCTAAACGATGTTGTCACTGCAGAATTCCTCTGATCTTTCACTGCCGTCTTCGCGTGATCTTTCACTGCAATCAATGCCAACCTTCGACGTCCTCCATGCTTCCGTCGATGCCACGGTCACCGTTGCAACTGATTCTCCTCATGCAAAAAAAAAAAAAAACAAAAAAAAAAACAAAAACAAAAACAAAAACAAAAAACAAAAAAACAAAAACAAAAACAAAACAAAACAAAAAACAAAAAACAAAAAGCAAAAAAGCAAAAAAGCAAAAAGCGAAAAGAAAAAAGCAAAAAAGCAGAGAGCAAAAAGCAAAAAGCAAATAAAAAACAAAAAACCACGCAACAAACTAAAGAGAATACCTACGCTTTCACTTTCAAGGTCGGCGCGATTTTCCAAGGCGTACTCTTATCGATCCTCTGATAAAAGACCGCGTAAGTGTTGACGTGATATCGGTGCAACTATCCTTTTAAAAATCGCGTTGATCGCCCTCCAAATGCGCCAGTAAAAATTCTGCCACCGCTCAGGGTTAGAGGTTTCCTCAGTCGTATAGCTCTGATACCATGTCAAGAGTTGCACACGAAAGACAAGAAATAATGAAACCAGAACAAGAGGAGCTCACAGGTGCGGATCACCAGGAGCTACCTCAAGCAAAATGCCACACATAAGTTCACATTAATCTCAATATTAAATAGTTACAAGTAGTTAGGGACAGTAAATCATATCCCTAGAAAATAGGAACTGAACAACTATGAAAAGTAAACACTCAACTACATAACAATAATATCCTATTGTCCATTAATTCTATTAAATAATATATATCAGTGTTGTAGATGCGATTGTCGAAAACAACAAGCAGTACAAGAGAGATAATGTTCACAATATTAATAATTATTATTTAATGTTATAAAATATAGTGTATTCTGAAAAGGGTAGATGGCTTCAAGCATGTAATAGCCTTATGACTGTTGGCTTATTAGAGTGATATGATTGAAAACATGAGTTGCCCATGTAAATGGAACCAGCCTTTCTGGGTCGATTGTTTCCATCTTTAATCTTATTTATGTTGTGATTATCTCTTTTTTGTGATTTTTTGTGATTATTTGTATTTTGCGATTTTTTGTGATTTAAATTATCTAAGTTTGAGCTTTCTTGATCTAGATGATAACTTATCACTAGATGTAAATTCTGTAAATTTTGATCTATTCAATAACTTATCACAAGATGTAAATTCTGTAAATTCTATAAGTTTGAGCTTTCTTGATCTAGTTGATAACCCATGAACATAACTTATCACCAAATGTAAATTCTATAAATTTTGATCTAGATGATAACTTATCACAAAATGTAAATTATGTAAGTTTGAGCTTTCTTGATCCAGTTGATAACCCATGAACAGATGTTATTGTAGATCGAATAACAATATTTTTGGTGATACCATAAGCCTTACGGTGATAGCAACAACAACTCAGTTCCACACCATAGCATAAGCCTTACGGTGATAACAACAACAGCTCAGTTCCACCCCAAGCTATGGTGGAAACCTTGATGGTCAGTTGGAGCGGATAAGGGTGGGCAAGATTTCTCAAAGAATGGAGGCAAAAAATATGGTGGAGGAAAAAAATGCAGTGAGATCAAAACTCTTGCAAAAAATGCCTATGACAGCATCTATGGCAACCAAATCATAGAGTTCAGATTGTTCCATTGAAGGAGCTTTGAACCTTGGGTTGGGAATTGGGGTTCAAAACTTAGGCACATTCTGTCTCTGGTGGTTTTAGGCAGGAACTAGAAAAAGAGGCTTCAAGGATGCGATGGGTCTGAGAAAGATGGTCCTATTAATAGCTTGAGTCTTCACATATTTGATGTGATTGACAGAACGAAATCGAGATTAGAGACCATCCCAAACATTGTTTATTTTGGAGATATCCTAGCATTAGCTGCTAGAGATGCAAAAAATTGGTAAGCATGTCACAAATTATAAAAAGTTACATAGTAGAAAATAAGAATTTGAATGTTGCAAATCTTATTCCATAAATATTTTATTTTAGAGTGTATTTTATACAAATTGTCTTTTGGTTAATTTATTTTTAAATGGAAAGGGAATTAGAAAATAACTAGAAATAAGTTTTAAACTTCAGAGACAATTTTTTTTAAGCGCATTAGACGCATAAAAATGAGGTAAGCATGAATGCCTAACAAGTCTAAAGGTTGCATCTAAGTAACCTAACCCAAAAAAAAAAAAAAAAAAAAAAAAAAAAAAAAAATAATTAATATCCTTTGGCATTTTGTCTTGTTGTTTGTAAATTCTGAGTACCTAATCCAAACTCGAAACTTAGAAAGAAAAAAAGAATATCCTTCAACATTTTGTCTTGTTGTTTGTAAATACTTTTATATAAATATATGTAGTATTTTTCAAAATAAGTAATATTGTTTCTTACATTGCTAGATATCATAATAATTCCATTGCTAAGAATGCCATTGTTGGATATCATAAGAATGCCATCCAGAAATTGAAAGGTTTAAGCATAAAATAGCACAACTAAATCTCAAAATTTACAAGCCACAAATAATATAATGATGATATTTTCATCTTTCCTTCAAAAGGTTCAGAGAATATCTGATAGTTTCATCCTTACACTATTCATTCTTTCAAAAGGTTAAGAGAATATGTGACAGTTTCATTCTTACACTATTCATTGACAAATTATTCATCCCTCTTTTGCTTTCACCCAAAACAAAATGCATTGGAACTGAAATTTGCATAAGAAATTGGAACAGAAATTCGCATAAAAAAATGCATAGGAATTGAAACTTACAACAAAACAAAGAAAATGCATAGCAACTGAAACTTGTATAGGAATTGAAATTGAAACATATAAGGAAAATTGTTTTTCATGAAACTTGCCATTTGCTTTGTTTTTTTTGCAGGTCATTATCATTTCCTTTGTTCGCAGGCCTTGAAAGATATCGAAGGAAGTTGTTGGGTGATGTGCTCCCCAGCTAAGTCATTGACCTGGCCCTTACACTCCATTAACCTAGCCCTTATGCTCCAGTAATGGCATGGAGAATTATACCACAAGTTCTGCATTGTAGTAGATGAAGAATTATACCACAAGTTTTGCATTGTAGTAGACTGCATTGTCAGTCTACTAGCATAAATAAGTTGTGAGTCGATGGTCATAAATTAGGAACTCCACGACTAAGGTAATGGTGGAGCAGAGAACACAAGGAAAAGAGAGATCCCTATTTTAGAAAACGCTATATACAACCTATTTCAAAGAGGATTATCTGACGCAATTGCATGCAGCTTGCCACAAAGTGATGGGTTGTCAACTAAAATACTTTGGATATCTAGACCAAACACTTCGCATAATACTTTCGATAAAAGGTTTAATTCCACAATAAGACCAAATTTTGGATAAAAATAACTTATCAACTTTCTTTTAAAATACAACTTTGGATAAAATAACTTGGCCGACTAAAATAACCTTGGGGAACTTGAAGTTTGCAATAAGAGGGTGAACCCAAAACATTGGTTAAAAATTTCATTTATGAAAGTTGTTAATCTAAAACATTTCTTAAAGAACAATATTGAGCGAATTGTTTTTGGTCAAATGGTGAATTAATCTCTGTGTCAACCCTTTAGGATCGCTATAATCCCTGCATCTCCGTTGACAGGAACTAATAAGGCAGTAGAAGCTGTGAAGATGGATTTAGTTTTATAAAATGATGCAACAAATAAAAGGTTTTCCACTTGATAAACCCCTACTATCACTGGATTTTTATATTGTCAAATCTGATTTGAATGTTGTGAATTCCCCATGTGGATTGGAGTGGTTTTTCCCATTAAAAGTTATGAGGGGTAATGTGATAAACATATAGATTAATTTAATAGTTTTTCACAATTTTGAAATTTGGCATAACAAAACAACTTTAAGAAGTGAAATGTTACAATTCATGGTTTGTTTTTATTTTTCAAATTACTTTCCACATAAAAGAGGTTTGGGGTGTTGTGAAGAACTTCGCAAAGGCCAGTTCTACAAAGAAACGAATGATGCAACCCAATACTGGTAGTATGGTGTGTGCTTTCCCATTGAAAAATGTCCTCGAAAACATATAAATGATGCAACATAAAAGCTTCATAATGGCCGCAAGCTCTTGTGCTTTTGTTGAAAAATAATAATCCATTCAAGCTAGAATAGCTCATATAAGGTTTATCGAGATTGAAAATGATAAAAATAGAACATGACTTAGAGAAAATTGAAACTGAGAAAGGATTTAGAAAAGGATTTCCATGCCGGAAAATACTAATGGAAGGGTTAAATTAAGGTTGGAGTAGATTGGGGATAATGGCATGAAACCTCGCCTCCAACTTATCCTCCCCATCTATCTATGTTTATGAAATATTATTGTTAGCACCAACCCGATCTCCCAGCTATTGGAGAACCCTGAACATGTCATTTATGGATTTTTTGCTCTGCCACTCACAACTTTTTGTAAGGAAAATAACTTTATCTTGTTGAATTTTGAAAAATCATTTAGACAAACCAAATTGAAAATTGTCTGCTCATTTTGGGAAAAAACGATGCCCCAAAAAAGGAAACAAATGACAAAATTTAGCCTATAAAATTTTGCAAATCTTATCAGAAGTGATTTCAATGATGGAGAATGTTGGATACCCATCCAACTACACTTCATTGAAATGGAAAGGGAAATTTTGTATAGTTTCATATTATGGTTGGAAACGCTTTGGGTAAGAGTGTGAATTTTGCCTATAAATGCATTTTTTTGCCTATTGCATGAAAAACTACTGAGAAACATAAAGTAAACAAGATGCCAAAAACAAAATAGATGAATCAGAAATTTGATATAAAAAGGATGGATGATTCCAAGCATCGTAGGTCAAAATCATTTTTTAGAAATAGATAAAACAACTAAGGGAATTTCGCTTAAAAATAAAGCGTTAACCTAGTCATTTATGACCCTTGTTTGAAAACATAAGACTTTGTCAAGTATTTATTATAACATATGCAAATTCAAGCAATATTCAGTAAATGATGCAAAGTAAACAAGGAGCCCAAGGCCACTTCTTCAATGTATGGGAAGGAATCTCAAATTTGACCCCCTTAGAAAATGATAAAAATCAAGGTTACAAATTTCATGCAAAATTGTTGAAAATCTAAAAGAGATGCAAATCAATTATTAGATCACTTAATCAATTAATAAAGGCCTGATCATTGAGTGGCTGGGTGAAGTGGTCACTAGCTTGTTGCAGTGCAAATTCAAGTTGTGTAATCTTCTCGTGGACCTTGTGGATGGGTTGATCCTTCTCCGCGAGTTTTTGCCTAAGCTTACCATTGTTTGCCTTGAACTTTGAAACGTGATAGGAAATGGTAATGGAGGTGATCTTCCTACCCAAGTCCAGTTGGTCACATGGGTTTGTCGGAGCACCCTTAATATCTCCTCTGGAAACTCGAAATTCAAACTATTTTTCATATTACATCGCAACTCACTAGATCAATTTGATTTATTCAATTGTCCTTACTTGAGCAAGTGGGTATTTATGGAATTATCGATGTGATCGGCTTAGGTGCCTTCATAAGCATTCAACAATGAATCAAAGGGGATTTTGTGGCTCTCCACCTCATGAAACATTAAATTTCATTAAACCTCTCACTAGACTTTTATGATCCCTACATTTCTATTGTACAAATGTAATTAGAATTTGGTATGCTGGGTGTCAAACCTTTATGATTCGTGATTTTTTATTATACCCTTCTATCAACCCAGGACCACAATGGTGATGCGACCTTGTAATTTTGGGTTTGTTAATCGAGGCAATGAGCAATAAGATGTGCAAATTGATAGAAAATCAAGTTGAAGATAAATTAACTAATTATTGTTAAAAAATAATAAATTTCAATCTAAATTATGGAAAGTTTGCAATTTTCTTTTGTCAAACCTAAACTAATATGAGTTTGACACAAAATAAACCAATGCATTATCTACTACCTAGGACAGGGATAGTAAGAAAAAGGTTATTTGTGATCACACATTTCATAATCCCACTAACATAATGATGATGATTGAAAAATGATTGAACGTATCAGTTCATAGTACTTGATTGACATATTGAAATGGTTGTGTTGGAGCTTAGAAAAATGAGGAGAAAAAGTTCATATTAAACATATTGTACCTTTGCACTTGGTTATTTCATCGAGGTTGCGAGAGTTGCTTATGCAATTTAACAAAGTTTGTCTAAAGTTCGACTGCCTTTGATGCATATTTCAATGAGAATTTATGATTGCAACTTCCCTAATACTAATTGTGAGTTGTATGATGACAATTAATAACTAAAGTATAAGTAATGGGAATAATACATCATAAACAATGATAATAACTTGTACATTCCGAACAATTAATCAAAGGGTGCAAAGTGAATTGCGTACCTGGTGTGATTCTGAGGGCCCTATATGTATGTGTGTAATGTCCCCAATTAAATTAATTTTGTTAAGATGAATTTCTATTTTTGTAATTGGGTGTTGGGAAATATTTTGGCATGTAAACTTAGGAAAAATGCATGGACGGAGTCCCCACTTAATTTTTGGAGAGATGGAGGCCATCGACGTTAGAGAAAAGGAAAGATTATATTACCAGTGGAATAGGGGGCCCACATGAAGTACGCTCTTGGGAAAGAAGGAATTCAAATTCGTTGAGGCAAATTGAATTGGTGGAGGGACCCATAAGGAATGCATGGCCGGTAATTATAAGAGGAAGGAATGAGGGAGTAATAGGGGTCATTTGGGGTCATTTGTCTATTTGAAAATCAAATTTTCCTTAGTTGTTCAGCTGAGCCAATATTGTGTTGTTTAGCACAAGAGCTTCCTAAGGAGAGAAGCTCAACCTTTCTTCACTAGAATTTGAGTGCCACCCAAGGAAGGCTTTCCTTCATCACTCAAACTGGAAGAGGCATCAACTACAGGTCCCACACATTTCTGGAGTAGAGCACATAGTCTGGGAGCCGCTACTACGCATAGGGAGGATTCATTGGTTGTTTGTGGAGTTGGGTTGTTGGGGAATTGGCTGAAGAAGCTAAAAGAGTGTTCTTTGATCATTTTCATGAGTGTGGAGGGCGGCTATAGCCAAGAGGACCAACCCACAACACTCACTTTATCATACATAGGGCTGCATCATCTCATCCATGACCGCGTACTCATTAGAGTGAGACTCTTTTGGCACAACATCATCCAAGGGGAGTTTGGAGCTAGGGTGTTGGGAAATCATTGGGAAGGAAATTTGAGGAGGATTGCTAGAGTTTGGAGAGAAAATACTGATAGGAGCAACCACAGTAACATAATTCAAATTTGGTGGAGGGCTAAGCTATGAATGGTAAAATTTTGAAAGTTGGAACTAAGGAATTTTGGGTTTGTTTGGGTTTTGGGCAAGGAGCACTATCCTGATTTTATAGAATTTTATGGGCACTCTAGAGCGGAAAAATCAAGGGGTGAAGTCAATAAACAGTGCAATTTTGGAGCAGCAGCACAGTTTTCTAGAGGAGCTTGTTATTATAGTTGTTGAGCTTTCTTGTATTCATCGCCTGTTGCTTGTAGCTTGCCTTGTGCAAGACTATGCGTATTTTCTCCAAATCGTTTGTACCACAACACTATTATCAATAAAGTCTTGGCCAGTTTGTGGATTTGGAGAAATTTTTGGTTTATGTGTATGCATTTTTGAAATCTTTTGTGTTATTATCTTTGCATGTTATCATTGTATAATTTCCATTAGGAATATTACAATGGTATTAGAGCATGATCTTGGCTAGCTGTGGGGGAGCTAGCAATATCATGGAGGATTTGGCAATTAAATAATAGTGACTGGTGAATTTATGGGCACTCCGATGACACCGAAAGGGAAGAGTACACAAGGGAACATGGAGGAGTTGATGAGGGAGAATAGACCGTTGAGAAGGCAAAACCAACAAGTCCTAAAGAGGATGCAACAAATAATGGGGATATTGAGACATAACCAACAGAGAAGACACACACATGCACACTCAGTTCAGAAACACAATACCCATGGCCAACCTAGCCGACCTACCATGCCTCATTTTCTGTGTGAACCAGAGAAGGAGAGGGAACCAAACATCTTTACGAATTTTACGAGGCCCTCCATGGATATGATTGAAGAGTGTGAGGCGTTGAACCCTAGGATCAAGAGGGCTTTCTCATTTCAAGAGCATAGAGGAGGACAGTTAGAGGATGGGGCCAAGAGGTGCTTTCGCTGGTGGAGACTTGACTTTAAATATCAGGAGCTTGAGGAGGAGGTTGAGCATGAGATTGTGGGAACACACGAGTGTGAAGAGTGCGTCGATGTGTCCAGTGTAACAGAGGAGTCACCCTTGTTGGAGATCCCCTTGGTAGCTCCGGTTGACACCCTAGTGGAGAGAGTAGAGAATACACTCAGAGGGCCATTTGTTGAGAGGAATCACCCATGGATGAGATGCAATCCATTGTTGAGGGATCCATTAATGAGGTGTCTAGGGCCACATCCAAGTTTCCAGGTGATAGCAACACACAAGAGGTTGATGAGGTGCTCGGAGACATATCCAATGTTGATGAGGAGTTGATAGGTATAGAAGCATACGTGACAGAGTTTCCAGACAGTAGCTACCTATCACTGATTGTTGAGGATGTTATGCATGATGAGTTATCTTTAGAGGGATAGTTAGTGGCTCATGTTGAACCCATGGTGGAGGAGGATGAGAAACTATCCTTAGAGTCAACCATTGATGAGGAGCAGTCAGATGCATTGGCAGCCAACAAAGATGTCATAATTTCAGACAACGGTCCCCTTCAGGCATACGTCGATGAGGTTTGTAGCATTATTGGGCCACCTCCACATTTTGGTGAGAGAGAGGTTGCATTACCTAGACATATTACATGGATTGACCAAACTAGTGAGATGGGGCAACATGAGTTGCGTAGGGTGCAACATTTGCACGATGGAGGACATGTTCTGTGTATTGTTGTTAATGCATTTGACCCCTCTATCAGGGTTGGATGGCGAGAGATATTGAGTTGGTATTCGATGAAGTTGGCTAGGATGTTAGATGCATCCATGGCCATAGTTCAACAAAGGTTGTGGATTACCAGAGGGGCTCGAGGGACAGATTGTTGTTGGGATCCAGGTGGGATTCTCGATCACATTGTGGAGTCAGTAGGTGATGGTAGTAGCTACGCGACGGACTTGATGGTTGGGCGCATACACCTTTTCATATCCCCTTCAGAGTACCTAACAGCACTAGTGACAGGATGGATTGACAGGGGAGCAGGAAAATTTCATGAGCTGTCATGGCATGTTGGGTTGACATGGGATTATAGGATAACTAGACTAATTTGTCAAGAGTTGGTGGGAGGAGGTGGCATCGTCAGGCCACCAAATAAGGCATCATATGGAGACAACACTCTCTCATTGATGTATTGGGCACTAGAGCTACTGAGGTTCGACATGGTAGCGTTATTCTCGATTGCATGTGAGGAGTTAGGCCACATAGGTGTACCTAAGCAGACAAGGAGGTGTAGATCACATCGTGGTGGGTGTACTAGTAGAGTGGTGGATGCATGGGCACATATGAGATTCCCTATGATATATGGTGGCATGGCATTGAGCGTTGATGTTCAGTGGTGCATGGAGTTGTGCCACGAAGTTCAGGGCTATGCAGTGGAGTGTAGGGATGTGTATTTGTGTGCAACAAAGCATGATGATGACAACATGTTGTTGAGGTGTTTCTGCCAAAGAGATCTCCTGATGAGGGAATCAGGAAACCCATTGGGTTTGGCACACTCAAATTTGGAAAGAGAGCTGATCATAGGGTTGACTGTGAGCTTCCCTTTATCACTCACCAACATTGCACACTGACGCCGGGGATTTTAATATCATCCCTTGATGCTCTCATCACAAGCAACATAACCCAGGAGGTTCATTTGAGACAGTTGGACGGGACACTCTGCATCAGGAGAGAGGCTTTGCAACTGTGGCATATGGTCAAGGCGCGAGTTGTTGGATGCAGGCTTGGGGGTAGTCCAATCTTCTGCAGAGGTAACACTTACACCACCCTTGAGCCCACACTCAAGAAGAGGCATGACCCCCTTTGGGCGAGACATTCAAATGTGTCTCAAAAGAATCTACAACAGTTTGTGGACCTTACATGAAAGCGAATGTTTAGAGTCCAAGCAGTATTGGGGAGCGTTTTCAGGAGGCAGGATGACAGGTCCCACTGTGTGGTATGGACAATGTAAGGCAGTTCGTATGCAACAGGTTGATTCATGATGTATGGATTCCATATATCGATTGCATGCAGGGGCATGGGATGTGGTACGAGTTGGCACCAACAGCTGTCAAGACTATGCCGCAACCATTTTAGCTATGGGATTAAGGGATTTGGTTGGTTGATTGGACACTTTGTTTCATGATGAGCGGAAGCAGGACAAGGGATGACCCAACTCCAACTTGGTTTGACATGTGGGGGAGCATTGAGGCCTTTGTCGCATGGCAAGGTTGGTTTTCCTTGTTGCTGCTACGAATTAGAGTGAGTGTTGGATGGGTAGGTCGTGACATCGTGGGGATGCTTGGGCCAGATGCATTGGGACTCCATAGATATTTTTCCATCAGGTCCTAGGAGAGGAGGATATATCTTTTGCGCGATGAGAAGACCTTCATGATCAGAGTGGTGCAACAACAACATGGTGGCACCCCTTTTGGACTAGCTTGGGATTTTGGCATAGCGGGGCTTAACAATTCAGCTACCCGTAGAGGTGAGATGGTTTTTATAAAGGAAGTTCATTGGGTTTTAGTGATTCATTGATGGCGTGGGGAACTTCACCGGTGTGGCAGGGGGATCAATAGGAGGAGACCAGGAGAAGCTCAAGCAAACGAGGGTTCAATCCCACTAGGATTGGATTGCATATTTAGGATTCCACTCCTGGAATGCACGAGAGGGACTATTTGGTAGACCAATTACAGAAGGAGATGATCAATATTTTATACTACCATGATGCTCTACTTAGTAGCGATATGCAGAGGGTGTCTGATGCCTATGCTGAGTTGTACAGTGAGTGGAGCAAGGGATGCCTCAGTTTGATCAGGATGGCTTGGGATCCTGAAAGGACAGCGCAAAGATCAATGGTTGGGTGGTACATTTGGGAACTCGGTATTGTGTGCACAGACTATTGGGTTCAATTGATTGAGAGGGTGCTTGTTCAGACATTTCTTGAGGAAAAGAAGTTTTGGTGGGGAGGACTGTAATGTCCCCAATTAAATTAATTTTGCTAAGATGAATTTCTATTTTTGTAATTGGGCGCTGTGAAATATTTTGGCATGCAAACTTAGGAAAATTGGATGGAGGGAGTCCCCACTTAATTTTTGGAGAGATGGAGGCCACCAACAATAGGGAAAAGGAAAGATTAAATTACTGGTGGAATACGAGGCCCACATGAAGTACGTTCTTGGGGAAGAAGGAATTCGAATTTGCCTTAGTTGATCAGCTGAGCCAATATTGTGTTGTTTAGCACAAGAGCTTCCCAAGTAGAGAAGCTCAACCATTCTTCGGTGGACTTCGAGTGCCACCCAAGGAAGGCTTTCCTTCATGACTGAGACTGGAAGAGGCATCAACTACAGGTCCGACACATTTTTGGAGTAGAGCACGCAGTCTGGGAGCCACCACCGCGTAGAGGGAGGATTCGCTGGTTGTTTATGGAGCTGGGTTGTTGTGGAATTCACCGAAGAAGCTACAAGATTGTTTTGTGATAATTTTCATGAGTGTGGAGGGTAGCTACAGCCAAGAGGACCAACCTACATGCAACTCCCACTTTATCATACACAAGGTTGCATCATCTCCTCCATGACTGCACAATCATTGTAGTGAGACTCTTTTGGGGCAGCATCATCCAGGGGGAGTTTGGAGCTGGGGTGCTCAAAAATCATTAGGAGGGCCATTTGAGGAGGATTGCTAGAGTTTGGAGAGCAAAGATTGACAAGAGAAGCCACAGTAACATGATTCAAATTTGGTGGAGGGCCAAGCTGTGAAGGGTCAAATTTTGAAACTTGGAACTAAGAGAAACCCTCTCTAGGTTTTTCTGGGTTTTGGGCAAGGAGCACTCTCCTAATTTATAGAAATTTTTAGGCACTCTAGAGTGGGAAAATCAGGGGGTGAAGTCAAGCAACAATGTAGTTTTGGAGCAACAATGCAATTTTCTAGAGGAGCTTGTTATTATAGTTGTTGAGCTTTATTGTATTCATTACCTGGTGCTTGTAGCTTGCCTTGTGCAATACCAGGTGTATTTTCTCCAACTCATTTGTACCACAAATACTATTAATAAAATCTTGGCCAGTTTGTGGATTTGGAGAAATTTCTAGTTTATGTGTATGCATTTTTGAAAATTTCTGTGTTATTATCTTTGCATGACTTTGTTATCATTGTAAAATTTCCATTAGGAATATTACAATGTGTTTCAAATACCTGAGCAAAGGCTTTGGGTTGGGTTGACCTAGATGCGCCCTAACAATGCACCTTTTGCATAGTTTTAGAGAGAAAACTAGTACAACTATGAAGATAGGGGTTTACCCACACATTCATAAATGTAGTTCATCGATGACACCGAATTGTCTTCCAAGCACGTCCTTTTACTTATCTCAGGTCAATCCCCCAGGTTATACAGGTAGGGCTTACTTGGGGAGTACTTTCCAGTTGTTTGATTTAGTTCTTTCCCATTGGTTGATCCATCCTCTCAAAACTTTTTGGTCAAGGTTATTGGCCTTTGTTGATGGGTTTTGATCGCAATACATTGGTTGAGTGTCTAAAGAGCTCAAATCTTCCCCACTGTCAGACCTATCCATCAAATAAAATATAGATGGAATATGCTCATTAATAAAGATGTTATTCACCCAAATGGAGGTCTTGACTAAAATGCCTTTATTTCTATTAGATTGATCTCTCATAAGAACCATTAGTTACGACTCCTTTCCCTGCTTTTTTTACTCTATAGGCAAAGGTTGATCTCTCTTTCAAGGCCTCTACTTTAACAAATATACATAAATAAGGGTTATATTCTTATATACTGAGTGAAATAATTCCCCCTGTTTTTCGTAAGTAATTCCTATTGATAGAGGCTCCCTATTTTGAAAGAAAGCCCCCATATTTTGAATTAATTTTGATATTGTGTTGTTATTACCAGAAGCATGCCCAAGATAAGAATACATCAGATGGATGCATAAGTTAATATAACATTCATTAGGATAGAGGGAAACTTTATT